>BDJD01003253.1:60844-90173 GCA_002564525.1 Rosa multiflora | reverse complement strand
GCAGTCGCATTGTCTATTTCGGAATTTACAATGCTCTGTTCGGCAACTGCATTTTCTGTTTCCAAATTTTTTCTACCCTCAAATGTATCCTCCAAATTTTCCAAGTCTTCAAAGACATCAAAATCAATAATAGAACGAGGATTTCCTTCACCACCTCTCTCCCCCTGAAGGGAAGACTGAGAAGCTCCCCCTGAGTAATAAGGCTCGGATTCACGAAAAGCAACATCAAGAGAGACATGTAAAGTGCCAGTAAGGGGATCATGACATCGATAACCCTTCTGGAAGTCAGCATAACCAACAAAGATACACTTACGGGCACGGGGATCAAGCTTGTTGCGTTGAGGCTTGGGAATATGAACGTAGGCTGTGCACCCAAACACCCGGGGCTTCAAATTAGGCATAGAAGGGATGGTCAAAAATGTATGAAGCTTCTGATGAGGATTTTGAAACTCGATCACCCGTGAAGGAGTACGGTTGATAAGATATGCTGCAGATTTTACTGCTTCTCCCCAATAGGACCGAGGTCCATTCATGCCAAATAAGGAAGCACGAACAACTTCCATCAACTGCCTGTTCTTCCGTTCTGCTAATCCATTCTGTTGAGGAGTATAAGAATTGGAGGTTTGATGACGAATTCCATGTGACCGGCAAAACTCAATCATAGGGCCGTTCACAAACTCTCCACCATTGTCAGACTGAAACACTCTGATGGATTGTTGATACTGATCGAGTTGCCACCATTTTGTGAAATTCGGTAAACATTCCAAATACATCACTCTTATTCTTCAGTAATGACACCCATGTCATGCGAGTGCAATCATCAATAAACGTTACAAAATACCGAGCTCCAGAAAGAGAAGAAATCTTTGCAGGACCCTAGACATCAGAGTGAATTTTCATAAAAGGAACATGACTTTTATTAAGACTTGGTGAATATGAAATACGGTGGCTCTTGGCCAGTTCACAAATGTCACAATGGAAATCCAAATCACTGACAACCGAAAACAAATGAGGTTGCAGCTTCTTAAGATAACTAAAAGATAGATGACCTAAACGGCGATGCCATAACCATACTGCTTCTTTTGCATTCTCTACCCCATTAATCTGATTAGCTTGCCCCAAAAGATGCTTCTGGTTTTCTCCAGTCTCTGTCAGATCCAGGTAGTATAATTTTCCCCTTCTAACACCATAACCAAGAATCCGCCGAGTCAGAATGTCCTGAAACACACAGAAAGATGGATAGAAGGTCACAATACATGCAAGTGCTAAAATAATTTGACCAACAGATAGGAGATTATAAGCTAGTGAGGGAACAATTAGGACAGATTCAAGGGTTAAGGTATCAGATACAATAATAGAACCTTCTCCGGTGACCGGAGTTGGAGTACCATCAGCAGTAGAGACAATATTTTGAGAGGAACGTCTAAGGTTTTTCACAAGACTAGGGTCATTGGTCATATGATCAGATGCACCTGTATCAATTATCCATGTATTATTCAAAGTAGCCTTACCCTTCATACCTGACTGCGCTACATTAGCGGAGGCATTGTTGAGATGCTCTTCCTCTGTAGTAGCAATAGCCGCCTTGCCCTGATTCTTTCGAGGTTTCCTGGTGAAGTCCCACCAATCAGGGTAGCCAATCACTTCATAGCACCGCTCCTTGGTATGACCTACTTCCCCACAGACAACAAATTTTTTGTTTGCGTATGGGTTTGGTTTGTCATGAGGACGGCGTGGAGAAGGACCTGAGAAGCCTGGAGGAGGACCTGGTAGGCGTTGAATGGCCATAACAGGAGATTCGATAGGTACCGAAAGCCCCATAGCTTGTTTCTCTGATTGCACCTTGCGAATGTAAGCATAGCTCTGCTCCAAGGAGAATTTAGGCTCCTTGCATAGGATTTCTCCACGCACCTGATCATACTCTGGGTCAAGTCCACTCAAAAACAAGTGAACACGCATCCGGGACATTGCTGAAGTTTCTTGAACAACAGCTGCAACATTATCATGCTGAGAGGCCACCCTTTGATCAATCTCCTGGAACATTGCCACTAACTCATTGTAGTAGGTTGGAATGGGCCTTCCATTCTGCTTTGCTTCAAAACACTTTTTATTCAACTCAAAGATTCGGGTTTCATCAGAATCATCATAAAAGGTTTTCTCTACAGCTTCCCAAATATCTTTCGCAGTAGGAAGATGAATATACCGGTTCATGAGAGAGGATTCCATGGAGTCAATTAGCCAACTTTTCACCTTTTCATTGTCCGTGGCCCAAGCTTCATACTCTGCAGAATTCATAGCGGGTTCAGCCTTTACTCCGGTCAGATAACCAACCTTCCCTCGTGCTCCAATGCGCATTCTCATAAGAGGAGCCCATATGGTGTAGTTGGATTCGTTCAAGACAACACTTGTGGGGAAAGCAGAGTTGTCTTGTTGGGTGGTGTAGTGGTGATGGATGATCGGTGAGGATGACACCATTGTCTTCTCAGGATTTGACTGTTCGCCTTCAATTGCAGGTCCGGCCATTGAGGAATTTTGGGGTTTGTTTTTTTTTTTTTTCAGGTTTGGTTTTACTAGGGTTTCAAAAATTCAGGGATGGCTTGATTTTAATGGTGGCGGTACGCAGCGGTTTGTGGTGTGCTTTGGGATTCAGGATTTAGGATTCAGGATTTAGGATTTAGGATTCAAAGGATGCAGGCAAGTTCAAAGGATTGAACCTGCTCTGATACCAAGTAGAAAAGAATACTTTGATTTTAGGGTTTTCAATAATAATTCTATTCATCCCACAAAGGGGTATATATACAAGGACAAGAGGAGTAGCCTAACCCTAATAGGAAACAATCATTCCTATAATTACATGATAACCTAAATAAATAAGAATCATAATTACATAAGATTTACAGCTATTCTACACATCTTCCCTGTCTTATGCACGTTGAACCTGGTCAATGTCACGGCTAAGCTAACGACATCTGTTGGTCTAAAATAGTTTTGGTACATTCCAGATAAGTCCTTGATTGAGCTTAATTAATTAGTAGTGTTTGAGCTTGGCTGGGCTTGACGAGCTTGACCTTAAGATTTCTTAGATTTGATAAACACGTATTAGTTATAACGATCATTGCTCCTATTTTTTACCGAGTAGAACCATGTTGTTTATAGAGAACGTACTGTTTATGATCTTCCTTATTCTACCAAGTCGTTTCATTTCCTCTCAGCGAATCATACCTGTCAATGAAGTTCCAAGATAGATCCAAATTAGGCTCCTGTACGCACAAGAGTGCAAGCAACTGACTGGTGCATACAACAAGATGTTGACCTATGTATGACGTAGACTTGTCAAACAAACTCTTGTAATTTCTTAAATAAGGTTTGTGCGCATTTTTCTTCTTACGTGCCCACACTTTAGAAATGTCTAGCTAGTCTCTTCCTTAGAATTCTAATCTGGTGTGCGATATGTCAGAATTATTGAACAGGCTCTCTAAACTAATCAATTGGATAAACTTCATAAAGTCAGTCCGATGGAAATAAGTGATGCGCAAATAGAAATAGCCAAAACAAAAATCTTCAGTGAGAAAAACTAACCATGAGTTCCAATATCGAAGCGTTTATCCAGATATTGCTTCTCTTCCTTCTTCTCCCCTCTAGCATTTGCCAGCTTCCCCTTGACACCCTTACGCCAAACCGTCCCATCAGAGACGGCGACGTTTTAGTCTCTAGCTTGCAAATCTTTGCACTACGGTTCTTCAGCCCGGGAAATCCTCAGCACCGCTACGTTGGAGTTTGGTATAACAAAGTTCCAGAGAAAACCATTGTCTGGGTTGCGAACAGAGACAACCCAGTCAATGATTCCTACGGAGTGCTATCCATCAACGGTGATGGAGGCCTTGTCATACGTGGAAAGGACCCAAGTACCCCTCTTTGGTCTGCAAACGTTACTCTCTCTTCACCAAACAATTTCACAGCCAAGCTTTTGGATACAGGAAATCTTGTTTTACTTGAGAATAGTAGCCAAAGAGTTGTATGGGAAGGTTTCATTCATTGGGTTGCCTCCCAAGAAGCGCTTGGTTTAACGTCCTCAGCCTGACAGCCAAGCCAATTCTTTAAGAGTAATAAGGAGGTTTTGGTCTTGGTTCCATGAGATTCTTGACCTTTTTCAAAGATGCTAGGTGATCCCTTGTAAGCAACTTATGCTCCTTGGTAACAATGGAAAGATAGGATTTCAACTTTCTCGTTTTCTTTCTCTTCTTCCATTGTCTCGTTCTCTTATTATGTCCCACAAGCACGGCCAAAAGAATCTTCTTATCAGAATTGGGATATTCAACTGTCACCATCTCTACATGATCAACAAACTCAAGAGTTTCTTGTATGGAGGGAACAAATGTAAACCTCGAATGTGGCAAGTAATGGTCAGGTGGTCGGCATGTGATAGAATTAGAAACCCGTCTATAGGAGATTTGCTGGACTCCTCTTCTAAGCAATCCTCCATGTCATCCTTGTATTCTTGATCTTTATGAGCTATAATGATTGCTTCCAGCACTTGGTACTCATTCGCATGAAACTGAACCTTATTTTCTTTAATGTAAAATTCCTCATCTGTCAAGGACTCTTCAATATCACTATCTTCATATGCTTCAAGCTCGGTTGTATGGTGTGACACATAATCCTCACACGTCCCAACCTCAAGTTTCTTTTCATAGGGCTCATCTAAATCTGTATCCTCATCCTCATCCAAAATTGACTCATGGAATACATTATGAGGTTGAGGTAAGGCTGTGACTTCAAGGGACTGCCCTAAAGTTGTAGTAAGTGTAGGAGGGCACTCCATAAGTACCTTGGCCTCCAAAGGCTCATTAGCTTCTGCCCAATCTTCTTCCTCACTCGTCAACACCTCATGATATGACTCTTGAACCCAGCATTGTATTTCCCGTTCCTCTGTTTCTTGGTTCAAAGAATTAGTAATTTGCTGGATATGTCGCTCAATATTCTCCACAGCTTTGTCCATATTCCTTGATGATTCTTCCGCACTTTTCGCAACTTCTTGTACAATTGCCTCAAGGGAGGGCTTCAATGGATCAACCAAGAGGACTGGTACTTGATCTTCGTATGACGACCACATGAATGAATCAATATTGTGATGATAAGGATCATACATAGGGACTTGATAAGGTTGCCATGAGTTGAACGCTTCCGGATTCCATGAAGAGTTAGTATTAGTCCAACCATTATTGTAAATGCTTGAGTTGGGATCCTCCCACATTACAGTAGCGTGCTTGAAATAATCTTGGTATTGCAATCCGCAAACAAAACAAAACAAAAACTAAGTTAGTATATTACAAAATTGAAAAACACAAAAACAAAACAGATTAGCAATTAAGGAAAACAATCCCCGGCGACACGGCGCCAAAAATTGATACGTCTAAAAGATGTACAACTTAAACCTTGCACTTAAATATCATCGTTGGTAATATAGTGATCAAGCAAGGGTCATTACCCGCTGAAGATTGTTCCTAAACTGCTAAACAAATGTCACAAACTACTCTAAACCATGCTACTGAATAGTGAACGAAAATAAATTATTTAACTAACCTAGACTCGATGTAATTTTCTATAAATTTTATAGAACACTAAAGACACATTTAATAATACGTCTAAAAAAATTCAGAACAATTGGAGTTGGTTTGATATATGAAATAATTCACGTAAAACTAAACACAATAAGATAACAAAGCAGAAAACATATTTTATAACTTAAACTATTGATAGAAACAAAGCTAAGAACTCATTCTCCACTACCAAACACACTCAATCATATTAAAGCTCAGTTATGGAATCCTAATTCTCAATTGAATTTACCCGAAGTTAACTCACAAGCTCGAATTAACTCATTACCCTTTCTTAGTTCCTCGTTAAGTAAATACAAGCTCACCACTTAATCTATTTCCGATTATGCAACCTAGACACAAGCTCGCTGAGTTTAACATATCAAAATCATTAAGCAAGAAAAGGGTTTGGATAAATCTAGGGTCACAAGTATATTGGTAGTCTTGCTAAACCTAGGGTTTGAGTCACATGTAATTCAAGAAAACATTTTGCTACTCAATTGGAATCAACACACGACATATACGAATCTAGTGTTACTCCTAGCATTAGAACCCTAACCTATACATTTAGCTGCGCCCTAAACAAACAAGCGAAGATTCATCTTGTAGACACGGTGAAACAAACACTCAATTGATAATATAGAAAACCAAAAACTGAATTGTCATCAATATGAATTGAACATGTTCGGGGCTTTGAAATCGCCCCTAGCTACAAAACTATTTAGCTAGACATAGTCATGAAGAAAACAAAAACTAGAAGAAAGGAAGAGGAAGAGATGGCGGCTAGTTGATGGCAGAAGATGTCGTTCTTTTTTTTCTCTTGTGCGGCCCTCCTCCTACTCCACTGAACGTCTCCCTTCTTTATTCCTTAAAAGACTTTCACTTCTTTTCCTTTTAGGATTCAAGTAGCTTCTCCTCTAAGATTCCTAATAATTTTCACCCATAAAAATATGTCATATATCTCTAATAAACAGAGATATTCACTTAATACTCGTCGGTGGGCTTCTAAAAGGAATTCGGGCCTCAAATCATGGATTTCCGTTAAAGTGTCAAATTCTCGGACTACCCGACCTTGCTGTACTAAATCAGCCATAACTTCTTGTAAAAAAATGATATGAATGAACCGTTAAAGTTCTGGAAACTAGACATCCTAAGCTTTCCAAGCATATAAAGTTCACTGTCTGGTTCATGATGAGCTGCTCTCAGCTTTATGTCAAAGTTGACTGATCTGCACAAGCAGATTTACTGATTTAGCTTCCTTTCTTCTACTTTGCTCCGTAACACCTACAAAATATAAAAATAAAGTAAATGACTCAAATAGATGGAAAACTAGCTAAGAAAACATGAAGAAATCAACACAAAATCATATACATTTATGAGCTTATCAAGTTAATTTGCTACCATAAAAGCTGTAATAAGAATCAAAACACTAAGCTCCTCTGTTTCAATGAGAGAATTAAGATCTCTTTTGCTCATTGCTGAAGATGAGATTGAACAAACTATGAAGTCTATCTCTGCTCCTGTAAGTCTTCCTTTGTCACCATTGAATGCAAGTATTCCTTTGTCACCTCTGGCTGCTATGGCTGCACAAAATAATCTTGTCAACTCATCTCAGAAAATCCAATATGGGATATCAAATGCAGGAACACCATCCAATGCATTCTTTCCATCTCCATATGTTGGTAATTGTTCTTTGTCATCTACTTCACATACTACTGCACCTATTATTGGTTTGATGCTCTCATTGTCTATCAGTAATGGTTCACTTAATGGGGAATTCAATGGTATTCGACAACTACAATCACAAGTACACAATGCTGCATATGGTGATGGTTATTTTCAGCACAATGGAGGTTTTTCACAATAGCAAAGTAGTGGTGGTTTTCAGCAAAACAATGCCCTTCAATCTATTGGTAACCTATCATACAGTGGATCTAAATCTCAAGGTCAAGCACAACATGATGTCAAGTTTAGTAAAGGCTGCTCAAAATCAAAAGGTGGTGTGTCTCAACACAATGTGAATTCTTATCATAAGTCAAGAAACTCTAACTCAGGTGATGGATTTTATATGCATATTCTACCAATTCTTGTTCCCCCTGAAAAACCTGTTGCACATGTGAGTATTCCACAACAAAATGATAAAAGTGAGCCAATTAGTTCTATTATGGGTGCTACTGCTACTACACCAGGAGAGAGTTTGGTAGGAACAGAACAGATTTTGAGAAAATGATTAAATTTGGTGCTCCAGCAGACATTGGTCAGAATGTGACTAAGACAAGCTCTGAAACATTGGTTGGAATGGATTCTAGGCTTCCATTACAAATTGATCAGGCAATGATATACTTGGAGAAGGTAGAAAAGAAGGATGAACTTGGAGTTAATGTCATATTGGCTGCTAAGACAGGAAATGAAGGTACAATGAAACAATATGAAGAACTTGAAGTTTCCTCTATTCTTAACACTACAAATGGTCTTGCTACTATCGATAGTGTGATTAATTCGAAGAAGGGAAATATCAGCAAAGGTGATGATTTTCATATTGTTTCAAGTAGTGATCAAATGAAGCACTTTACTTCACTGTCTGGAAGCATAAGACCAATGGTTAGAGTCAAGCAAGGAGAGCAACAGTTAATAGAAAGCCAAATGGATTTGGTCAACACTGGCAACTTGGTATCTCAGGCAATGGAGCTCTAGAAGGTCAAAATTAGAATGAATTGCAGGAGGGCTTGTCAATCAATGGAGTTATGGCCATCACTTCCTCTTCTTCATCCTGGTTGAAACAAACATTACTTGCTGCCATTCTCTAGTTTTCTCGTTTGCTTCTTTTACAGATATGATGGTGCTAAGGAGGGGTATTACAACTTACTTGTCATTTGCTACATCTTGAAGCTTGTATCCAATCTTCAAGCTGAGGAGGGGTGTTAGCTCTATGGTCCTATTCAGCTCAACACCAGTAACTAATTGGTTAGTCTGCTCACTCTGCTGGGTGCTTATATGGATGGTTAATTAGCCTGTGGCCTACAGCTGTAGTCCATGTGTAAGCAATCTGTAGCATAAGTAGTTAGTATATAAAGCTAGAAGCTACCTCAGTTTTCATCGATTGTATCAGAACCTTATTCTTCATCAATAGAAATTCTGTGTCTCTCTCTAAATTCTCTATTCTTCTCTGTTCTTCACACAAAGCCTTCACCCGGTTTAAGAAAATGAAATTTCAGCCTTCCTACTTTAATATCTTAGCCAAAAAAGTCAAAGATGATAAGTAACCATGGACTACGTAAGTATGAGGTGATCCATAGCAAGTAACAGAAATTTAATTGGAGAAGAAACCACCTTTTAATTCAAACCCTATCTATTTTCTGTGCAATGGGGAATCAAGATGGATCATAAAGGCGCTTAACAACTACAGCTCCATTTGATGTGTACATGCATTAACAAAATTATAGTATTGTGAAAATTACCATCATTTTCTGTAAATCCAGAGAAGTAATCCAATGAATAAATGAAGTGCAAATATCAGATGCCATGCAAAACATAAATAAACATACAGGAAGAATGTAACTAAAGAAGGACCATTTAATCTAGCAGTATCAACATAGAGGCCATACTTACGTTCCACCAGGACATGGCTTTCCCATCTGTCCACTAACAGCAAGTCGTGCATCTTTTTGCAAAAGCTCCACAGCAAGGATGTCACTTGCCTGCCAATTACAATGTAGATGGTAGTATTTTATCAATTTTAACAAACAATTCATGTATAGAAACTTTGCAGTTGGAAAATCAAGTTCCTTAGCCTTGTAAAATGGCGGAGAGCTGGAATACGAATCAATAATGAAAATCGTATGCTATACGTGAGAAGCCATAGAAATCACATATGCTCCAAGCGAATCACTCCCTAGCTCAGCAGCAATGCCGAAGGTATCCAGTACTTCTTTAACATCAGAAGTTGATGAGGAGATGCATGACTCTCACAGTAATAACAGGAAGGTTGCATTTTTTAAAACCCACATTAGTAATTCTCTCATTTCTATAGTTTCTTTTCCTCCCTATTTCTTGCCCCCTTGGGTGGATCAAGTCAAACAGAGACATCTTCAATTTGAAAGACTTTAGTTTGATTTTTGAAAATAACACCTTAAAGCTGACCTAATATCCATTTTAGGAGTAAATTCCAAAATTTAGCCATCCATCTATGAAAAATGGATTTGGGTTTGGTAGAACTCTATTTCCATATTTTTAGAGCAAGTACTTTACAAATTCTATTTTCAAATCTACATTTCTCTATGAATTTGCTAGGTATAAACAGGTGTTGAACACACCTTCATAGTTTAAGATTTTGGCCAATAGTGGTAAACCAAGACTTTCTTTCCTATCCGCAAAGCCTCCCAATTAAGTTGAACGCATGCTATGAAGTGAGTTTGAGAGTATAAAACAAATTGTTAACCTTAATCCTAACAGCTTAAACTTTCAGGAATAGTAAACAACTCCATCATCATGCTGGATCAACTTATGCTTATTTAAAGTTCATTTGCTTGTTGTAATGAAGAGACACATTAGATATATACCAAAGAATTCTTGTCAGATTTTTTCTTTCCCGAAAAATTCGGGTAGGAGTAACTTATTCTGAACTTTGGAGCATAGTAATCCCAAGTCCTAACTTATTCTGAAGAGAGAATTTCAATCACGTTAACATTATAAATTGATTCATCATCTATTAAAAATAAATTGAAACCTTAAGAAATCAGGAGAGATGACCAGTGTGTACTTACGCAGAGAAGAGTTGGGGTAAGAGAAGTCAAATTCCCATAGGTCCATAAAACACATAGAATTTTGTAAACTATGACTACAGTCTTTTCACTCAATTACTTTCACTAATTAACCATCTGGTGTATCCTGCCTGGCAGAACATAAAGTAAGAGTGTTCATCTGTCATTCAACGCTTTTTATTCTGCATACACAGAAGTTACAGCTAAATTAAGATTTTATTTATGAAAATTGATTCCCTCCATATTTGAAAAGGAAATAACTACAAGGGTTCATGTGATACGCACTGCCTTCTTTGGAACTGACGTCAGTTCTATTTGTAACATACTTGAGCAAGTTCTCATTTATGCAATAAGGATGGCAGCATATGAAAATAATATAAAAGTAACACAACTTTCGAGATCCTCAATTTTTTTATAAATTTTTTCTTAAAAAAGTAGTCTTAAGAGGATAATCGGATGTTCACCAGTGCAAGAGGGTTGATCAGCTCTAGCTGGAAGTTGTGTTGGAAGTGCTGCAGCTCGTTGCTTTACCATATTCCTATTATAACACTGATGATCCCAACTCTGGTGATCCTTATATGCAGATTCTGAAGAGAGAATTTCAATTACGTTAACATTATAAATTGATTCACAAGTATATTCATCATCTATTAAAAATAAATTGAAACCTTAAGAAATTAGGAGAGATGACCAGTGTGTACTTACGCATAGAAGAGTTGGGGTAAGAGAAGTCAAATTCCCATAGGTCCATAAAACACATAGAATTTTGTAAACTATGACTACAGTTTTGTCACTCAATTACTTCCACTAATTAACCATCTGGTGTATCCTGCCTGGCAGAACATAAAGCAAGAGTGTTCATCTGTCTTTCAATGTTTTTTATTCTGAATACACAGAAGTGATCTAGAGATTTACAATTGTTCTATTAATAAGATCCGAGTCTAGAACAACATAATCCCAGCCCCTCAAACTAAAGTTCAAGCAATTAAAAAAAATCAGAAACATGGGAGTAACCTGCTAAGGAAATTGTCAAAGAAAAACAATGGAAGCTATGCTTTGGTAGTCTCCACATGATACCAAGCAGCCAATATTAATGACCACTGAAAATAACTGCAATATGTCATACCGTGTTCTAGAATCTCTTGTGCCAGTTTTGACAAGATATCGTTGCACCTATTCATGGATAGTTCAAATTTCAGGCTATATATATCCACTTCTCGAATATAGAGATCAATAGTCATCCACCTAGATAAAAGCGAGACATCTTTTGTGACCTGAAGCAATAGAAAGAGGCAAATTGATATAATTGTGTAGAAGAATTAGACAGTCTGATAGCATTACAAATTCTACATAAACAATAATCTTAAGTTTGCAATCTAATCATGAAATCTGGCAGCAAACTGGAATCCTTAAAATTGAAACCTCTCTCATACCCAAAGAAAAGAACAGGGAAGGGATGGCAGAAATGAAGGTTAAACTGATGGTCTAAAACTTTACACAACTAAGTCATGCTTATCCATCAATGTCTCCGTACAGTTAAGTAATTGATTCTAAGTACCAGGGCTTGTTTTATTCCCCTCAAAACATGATTTATTGCCCCATGAATTACCAACACTATTACCAATACAATAAACTAAGTTATGTATAAGAGAGATCTAATATATGCCAAAGTTATGATTAGTTCATGCTTCAGGTCTTTTGTTGACATGAAAGGCCTTTCCAAGATTTAAGAGAGTAAATAATACCATTAGGAGAAGATTTACGAATAAAATATCAATAAGACCCACGAGTACCTTTACCTGCCCTAGCTTCATCACCTGGTGTGGGTTTATGGTGCCTAAGCTCATCTATTTGCCATACAGAAGTTATCTCTCGCACCTATAAAAGCAAGAGTAACATATAAAACATCAAGAAAATTAGAGAATATCCACTATATCAATGTCATTAAGATGCAGTCCCCCTCGCCCCAGCAAAGTGGTTTTGGAAAGAGAGAATAAGGTTGGAAAAACAATACCAGGTCTTCAATCACCATATCTCTGTCTTCACTAGTAAGATCAGGTCGGTCTCTTAAATTTAAAAGACGCTGCAAGTAACTTGATATTATTAGTCTAAACAAATTTTCAACATGTCTTTTAATCATAATGTTCAACATCCTAAAAATTGAGCAAAGTCAGTAGCCGCTCACAGAAAGTCTGATATGTTTGTATTGTAAGGTTCCGCGATTAATTTGTGCAGGATGTGCAGTAAGAACAATCTCGACCTCCTGCAGCAAGAAGAATTTAAGGTTGAGAACAAGACATCTAAATGACTCAACAACAGTAGAAATACACACACACACACATCTTATGTTCAACAGTGTGCTGATAAAACGAGGCAACATCAATGAAGCAACAACTTGAGCTCATTAAAAAAGATCATTTAATTGGTTCAGTTTTATCTTTTACAGAAACCTAAACAACATGTGACATATTTTCCCCACTATTTTCTGTCTAGACATACAAATCAAGACAAAGGATAGAAGGAAAAGAACCAACCTGCTTGCAAATTGTATCATAAAGCTAGTCTGGGGAAACACCACGCTGCAGAAGCTGAATAAAAATATCATCACAAGATTTTGATATGGATGCCACATTCTTTTGTCTACGAACCCTGCACAAATCAACAACTTTATCTATATTCACCAAAATGCTTATAAAATTCACAGCTGAAAGAATTTCAACCAATTTTTGTTTTTTCATGTTATCTTTTCAGAAGCTAAGAATGTCACAATTTTAACTGTAGAACCAAAGTTAGAAGTCAATCCTTGATAGACACTACTATTTCCTCAAGCTCTGGTGCTTCCTATTTCATTTCCAAACAAGTATAAATACACACAGGCACATATATGAAATTTAACCCTTTTTTTTTTCAAAAAACAAAAAATTTAGTATAAAGAACAAAATAAAACAGAGAGATCAAGTCGTTGAGGGACCTGTGATGAGCTTCAGCAATGCCCAACAAATTGAGGTAATGGCTGAAAGCACGAGCGAGAGTGAGTGCCTCCTCTAAGCTCATCTTCGAAATTTCCAACGCTAGCTTCTTCTCCAGCAGCTCTGCCGTGTCCTGCATCCCCGCCAGCCTCATACTACAAGCACTCTGAACACAAAAACGCCCCGTTTTAATTTTCTTCATCAGCAACCAAACAAGGTATCGGAAAGTAAGACAAAATCAGAAGCAAACAAAAAGGTGCAAAAGCGTGAAAGAAGAAGAAGAAGGGGGAACCTATTCTCTTATGCAGTTCCAGGAACACTCATTATTGTAAAGCTAAGATGACAACGCCCACAAGCTATGCCCTTTTCTGCATAATTGAATTCGAAGAGCGAAATATAGATGACCGTAAATCATTGCAATACTTAAAAGAAAGAAAAAAACAATTGGGTAAAGCTGAGACAAGAAACCTGCATCCATTTGGCGGTGTGACTTCTAACGAGGCAGACGATGAGTTGATTAGGGATTTCACCATACTCGACGCCATTCCTGATTTCACCAAAAGCTTTGCCTTACAGTTTCATCTTCCCTATCTCATGCGCGTTGGACCTGGTCAATGTCAAGGCTAAACTGACGGCATCTGTTGGTCTAAAATAGTTTTGGTTCATTCCAGATAAGTCCTTGATTGAGCTTAATTACTGGTGTTTGAGCTTGGCTTGGCTTGACGAGCTTGAGCTTAAGCTTGCTTGGATTTGATAAACACATGCATATTAGTTATAACGATCATTGCCTCTGATTTTTTACCGAGTAGAACCATGTTGTTTATAGAGAACTTATTGTTTATGATCTTCCTTCCTTATTCTACCAAGTTGTTTCATTTCCTCTCAGTGAATCATACCTGTCAATGAAGTTCCAAGATAGATCCAAATTGGGCTCTTGTACCTATACATGACCTAGACTTGCCGCTTGCGCACATTTTTCTTCCTGCGTGCCCCATACTTTAGAAATGTCTAGCTAGTATCTTTGCCCCAAATTGGGATCTTTGATGTGATTCAAATGCTCATCTATCAGTCTGCCGTTTTTGGAGTTGTTAGATATTGAGAAAGAAAAATATTTTATATTAGGACAGGTGTTGCATTTTCAAGAGGAGCTGTCCATATCCAAGATTCTCTCTTGTACGCAAGAGTGCATGCAACTGACCGGTTCATACAACAAGATGTTGACCTATGTATGACGTAGACTTGTCAAACAAACTCTTGTAATTTTTCAGATAAGGTTTGTGCGCATTTTTGTTCCTACGTGCCCAATACTTTAGAAATATCTAGCTTGTCTCGTCCCTAGAATTATGATCTGGTGTGCGATATGTCAGAATTATTGAACTTAAACTTGTGGTTGAAGGGCTCTCTAAACTAGTCAATTGGATTGACTTCATAGTTCATAAAGTCAGTCCGATGGAAATAAGTGATGCGCAAATAGAAATAGTCAAAACAAAAATTTTCAGTGAGAAAAACTAACCATGAGTTCCAGTATCGAAGCGTTTATCCAGATATTGCTTCTCTTCCTTCTTCTCCCCTCTAGCATTTGCCAGCTTCCCCTTGACGCCCTTACGCCAGACCGTCCCATCAGAGACGGCGATGTTTTAGTCTCTAACAAGCAAATCTTTGCACTAGGGTTCTTCAGCCCCGGAAATTCTCAGCACCGCTACGCTGGAATTTGGTATAACAAGATTCCAGAGAAAGCCATAGTCTGGGTTGCGAACAGAGACAACCCAGTCAATGATTCCTATGGAGTGCTATCAATCAATGGTGATGGAGGCCTTGTCATACATGGAAAGGACCGAAGTACGCCTCTTTGGTCCGCAAACGTTACTCTCTCTTCACCAAACAATTTCACAGCGAAGCTTTTGGATACAGGAAATCTTGTTTTACTTGAGAATGGTAGCCAAAGAGTTGTGTGGGAAGGATTTGATTACCCCTCAGATACACTGCTTCCCTCTATGAAGATTGGGCTGAACCGGCGGTCCGGGTTGGAGAAGCACCTAACATCTTGGAAATCAAAAGATGACCCGGGAACCGGGAGTTGTACATATGGGATAGACCCGATGGGGGTTCCGCAGTCGTTTCTGCGCAAGGGTGGAGAACCATTGTGGCGGGGTGGCCCTTGGACTGGGCACAGATTGAGCGGTACCGTTGGAGACTACAATTCAAGTATTGTCAACAATGAAGACGAGATATCCTTCGTGTATTTGGACTCAGAGATCACAAGGGCGGTGATAGATGAATCAGGAATACTTCAAGGGTTCACGTGGAAAGATCAATGGATCAAATTCTACTCCTACCCGACTGGGTGGTGTGATTCCTACGGACGGTGCGGTCCAAATACTAACTGTGACCCAGGCAAGGACTATAAGTTGTCTTGCACGTGCCTACCTGCGTTCGAATTGAGTCTTGGTGCGGGTGGGTGCACTAGAAAAGCGGAAGCCTCCACATGTCAAAATGGAGAAGGGTTCGTAAAGGTGGCGAGTGTAAAAATACCGGACTCGTCTAGGGCTCGTGTGAACATGAGCATGAGTTTGGAAATGTGCAGCCAAAAGTGCTTGATGGATTGTTCTTGCACAGCATTCACGAGTGCGGACGACCGGGGCGGTGGGATCGGGTGTATGACATGGCACGGGGACTTGATGGACACGAGGATTTTCTCCGATGTTGGTCAAGATTTATATGTTCGAGTCGATGCAACTTCTTTAGGTACGTTCTTTATGTTTATAATACTACACTAGCTAGAGCTAAATGTGGTCGTCTAAACAAACATAGAAAAATAGTGAAATCGGAGTATTTAATATTTAGGTTTGCTCATCTAAGAGTCAGTTTTAAGGAATCATAAGAGATAAGTGGATCTCAAATTAAATTTAAATACTGAAATTACAATAACTTTAAACTTGTATTTACCCTCAGCCGTCAGATACATTTGTACCTCACACTAGCTCAAAAATTGTTCCTTTTGTGAGTAGCTCTAATTTAACAATCCATAGTCAATTTAATTGTCGTAATATTGTAATTCTTCAAAAAATTATGTGGACCACATACTTAGGAATAGGAGGGGTCATTTTTATTTACACTACCTTTATACTCATGAAATGCATGTGTGATTTGGTAAAGGTCTTAAAAGAAAAAGAAAAAAAATTGTATTTATGCTTTTTGTGCGTTTTTAGCTTTATTAGAATAACTATTAATATGCTTTGATTATGAGATTCTATTTTCTAGACTAAAGGGTATTTAATTTGCTCAATCCATATTTTAGAGAAGTCTGAGCACTTCCTTTTATATTATAAACTATAGATAGCAGTCCTGCTCAACTGGTGCCCTTTATATTATAGAACTATAGATAGCGACCTACTCAATTGGTCAGTTGACTTTCGTGCTCAGTCGTGTTCAATAATGATGAAAAATAATAAGGCAGTTCAAGTGCTTATTAATTATATTCCATTCTTGGATTTACATCAAACGTCAGTTGGATAGTTGTACACAACTGAGTACTAATTAATTGAGCACCAGAACATGACTCAGATAGATAGATAGATAGATAGATAGATAAATAGATAAAGAGAAGAACTTGCTAGCCTAACATCAACAACATCAACCCAAAAACTAAACCAGACCCAACAAGGAACCTAGCCAACTCTATCCTCCAACAGCCGTTATCGCCAACATCCAAACTGCCATCAAAACCACTGCGACCATTATTGTAATGTTCCTCTCTGCCTCTAAACCATAAAATTTCAATGAACACCAAATCTCCAAATCTGATGATTTCCTAATTTTCAGGTCTTTGGATTTATTTATTTTTCCTGTACTTTGGATTTTGGGTGTTTACTTATTTCATACCTTTGTAGCTCAATATGCAAAGTCAGGTACCTTTGTAGCTCAATATGCAAAGTCAGATGGTTCTCTTAGCAAGAAGGCAGGGGTGGCAATTTCACTTGGATCTGTTACAGTTTTTGTTCTCTTACTTACCCTTTATTGGTTGGTAAGGATGAAGATGAAGGGTAAATAAACCTGATCTTGCCTTCTATTCATTTATCAACATTTTTCACCTCACTTTTATGTAAACTCCCCTGTTTTGCATTATGAAATATCATCTCATGTGACTAACTAAGCTTGACTATCTCAAGCTATGAATATGGAAACAGGCTTATAAAAAAATTACTTTTTGTGTGTTTGATAATAGGTATGCGTAGGCAAAATAAATATTCATTTGAACTTACTGCTGGGTCAACCTACTTCGAAGAAGCTACTGGTGGATTAGTTCTTGATGATAGTAGAATAAACTCGGAGTTACTATTATTTCATCTAAACACTGTAGCCACTGCCACAAACAATTTCTCCATTGAAAACAAGCTTGGAGAAGGAGGGTTTGGCTCTGTTTATAAGGTAGCTCCCCTTGTTATAATGTATGAAATAAAATAAAAAAAATTGGTTCATGCATGCGTCGTGTCAGCTACTCTCTTTGATTTCTCAAATTCAAATTTCAGGGGATACTTTACGATGGAAAAGAAATAGCCGTAAAAAGACTATCCAAGTTTTCTGGCCAAGGAGTTGAAGAGTTTAAGAATGAAGTTCTTCTTATTGCAAAACTCCAACACAGAAACCTTGTTAAGATTTTAGGTTGTTGTTTTGAAGATGAAGAGAAGATTCTAATCTATGAATACTTGCCAAACAAAAGTTTGGACTCTTTCATCTTTAGTAAGTCTTTCTTTGTTATATATATCTACAATTATTATTTGTAAGTTTCTTCAAGCAAGCAAGAGTAATTAGTTACTCTATATTTCTTACTCTATCCAGATGAAACAAGGAGAGCACTTTTAAGTTGGACAAGACGCTTCGAGATTATCTTGGGGATTGCTAGAGGGTTATTATATCTTCATGAAGATTCAAGACTAAGAATTATCCATAGAGATCTAAAGGCCAGCAATGTTCTATTGGATAATTCTTTGAACCCAAAGATTGCAGATTTTGGTATAGCTAGAATATTTAGAGGGGAGCAAACTGAAGCAAATACAAATCGTGTGGTTGGAACATAGTAAGTTTCCCCAAAAATTAGAAAATCTCAAAATAACTTTTTGGTCTATGTGTTATCATACTCTTAACAAACACTAAAGAAGTACAAATAGCTTGTGGCAAGCGTACCCAATATAAATGTTATTGAATGAAGCTTAACATTTGATTTTTGTGTTCTACAGTGGTTATATGTCACCGGAATATGCAATGGAAGGACTGTTTTCAATAAAGTCTGATGTGTATAGTTTTGGTGTTTTATTGCTAGAAATCATTACTGGCAAAAAGAATGCTGGTTCCTATGAGAAGTATCCATATTCAAATTTGATTGGACATGTAAGCTTGCAAGTCTGTCTATTTTCAAACAATGACTGTTATAATATACACCCTACTTATAAAGCTAACTTGATAATGACCAAACTATTTTCAGGTTTGGGAGTTGTGGAAAGAAGGCAGAGCCATGGAAATCATTGATTCATCTATAGGTGAATCTTACCTTGTTAGTGAAATAATAAGGTGCATTGAAATCGCACTCCTGTGTGTGCAAGAATTTGCGACTGACCGGCCAACCATGTCGGCAGTCGTTTCAATGTTAAGTAATGATGCAGCTCTTCCTTCACCGAGACGACCCGCATTTTTTCTGAAGACAATGAGTCCTAGTGGAGACCCATCCAGCAACAGAGAAGTTTGTTCAGTAAACGATGTCACATGTACAATTGTAGAAGCTCGCTAAAAGTTTATTGTATGTCTAGTTGCAATGATAATCTAATTGAGCAACGTATGGAAGATTCTATTATCTTCCAATTGAGCTTCTGAGTTATAAAGAATGTAATTAGGGTGTTAACTTGAAGCATATAGAGATAAAGGTGATCTCTATCCAAATGAATTTTGATTGTTAGTTTCTACCCCGTTGCAGCCTAATATATTTGATTGTGAGTTTTGATTGTCAGTTTTGATACCTATAGTATAACTATGTCACCAAGAATAAGTAACACCCTTTTAGTGCACGAGCCAAGGTGCGACCCAACCACGTACAACATGGATCTCGTAGACCAATCCATACTACCCCGTGGTGGTCGAAGGTGGCCAAGACCAATATCCATGATGCTTCATAATAGGCATTTCTAGACTCTCTTGCATCCCACATTGGAAAATAAGTTAATGGATGAGAGCTCCTTTACTTATAAAAGAGACCTCCTCCCACATAGATAGGCATCCCATTACATCTTGTCATGAACTTGGGCCTCAAGGCCCAAACACATAGTTACTCTCCCCCAAAGTGGGAGACAAACCATTATACTTCTCTTTCTCTAACATTAACTTAATAACGTTAAGAATTTGTAATCTACATCATAAGTTTTATTTATTGTACGTATCCCCAAGATAATTCATAATTTGTTGAATGGCAACTCAATTTGTTTATTCATACAAATGCCACAGTACTTCAATAAGCTTTGATGATATTTTGCCTTGTTTTTGTTTTGTAAGCATCAACGATTAAAGCAATGTGGAAAGATGTAATCTTCTAAGCGATTACTTGATTGGGAAGAGATATGTCAACAATAAATTATGCCCATGCGTTTTCATTAATAAGAGAAGTTGCGGGTTTGCTACTGTTGCGGTATATTTCGATGACATGAACCTAATTAGAACTCTAGATGAGTTAAAGGAAACTGCAGAGCACCTGAAATCTCAAATTCGAGATGAAAGATCTTGGGAAAACTCAGTTTTTCCATGGTTTAGAACTTGCACACCGTGTTGATGGAGTTTTGACAAATTGGCTTGCACACACAAAAGATGCTTAGGCATTTTAATGAAGATAAAGTCAAGGCTGTCAGTACTCCCATGGTCGTTCGAAGTCTTGACCCTAAATAGGATCCGTTTCATCCTAAGGATGATGACGAAGACGTGTTAGAGGTTGAAGTATCCTATCTAAGTGCAATAGGCGCATTGTTGTACTTAGCACAATGCACAATATATAGACTAGATATCTCCTTGACTGTGACCTTATTAGCTGGATATAGCTTTGCGCCAACTTAACGCCATTGGACTGGTGCAAAAAATATCTTTCGATACCTAAAAGATACAATAGATATGGACTTATTCTTTCCCTACAAAGAGAAAAACAAGTCTGATATGATGTGATTTAATTTGGTGCTTAAATGCATCTTACGTGCAACAAGAACACAGTCATCAAAGAATTGGGAAATATTTAAACCTGGAGATATTGTACCTCGGGGATCTTGAGCTAACTCAAATCCAATGATTTATGGGTCAAAAAAGTCACTTGTTAAACTAAAGTAAAATTGGAAAATGGCTAAGTGAGACACCAAGTCTCATGCATACATGGCTTAGGTCTCACTAGGCTAAAAAGTAGCCAAGAACACACCAAAATAAATTGGTAGGCTCAAGTCCTTATGGTACTTCCAATGAAAAATGTGAGCAAATATTTGGGGGAATCGACTTTTGGTCTTAAAAACTAGGAAATTAAAAATTGCAAATATTAAAGTGCTTGAAATTTAAAGGTTTGGAAGACAATGGAAGGAATTGGGCACTAAGGCATCCACTCTAGCAATCATTTACCGTAACAAAACAATTTTGGCACATAGCAAAGGGAAATGGCGCAATCCCTAACTCTAAGCTAGACTACAGCCTTAGAGTGATATTGCAAATCCGGACTAGGGCATTCACATTCTCATAGTACAAAAGTAATGTAAATCTGGGCTAGGGCATTCACATTCTCATCAACGTATACATTAAGACCGGACTAGGGTTCCTAACATGCATATAATGGCATTAAGTTCAATTTCAAAGATTAACAATTTGCTCATGACAACATGCTCATTCATAAAATTAAGCCACTAATTAAATGAATTTCATGATAAAGACAAGAAACTAGTCATAAAATTGGCTAATTTCTATAACAAATTTTCATCGAAAATTACGCAAAGTCATGAACAAAAAACCACAACACTCTTTCATTAAGCACCAAAATTAATGCCATTACATGGTAAAAATTGCTAAAAACTTCTCACAATCCACCAACATATATACCCACAATGAAATTCATCATTTACAAGAAATTAAAGTAAGGAGAGTTAAGAAAAGATGGAGAGACCAACACTAATCACAACAACACTAAAAAGTGAGCATGACAAGATTGGAATTATACTCTCTCTTGGACCTAAACCCGAATCCTTGATGAAATGATGAAATTTGATTGAGCTATATATAGTGAAGAATAGATGAGAGGTGAGAGAGAGATGGTGGTCTTGGTGGTAAGGGGAAGAAAGGATGAGAGGCTGTCGTGTTTTTGGTCTAGAGGAATGAGAGAGAATGAACAGATGGGTGAGTCGGCTGGTATTCTAGAGAGAAGGAACGAAATGAATTATATGGTCTTGTGGTGAAAGAGAGAAGTAAGAAGAAAAATGGGTGCAGCGCTGTGTGGTTGAGAGCAATGACCAAAATATTGAGTATCGAGGAAATATCGATGGTCCAGAAAATGAAAATTTTGATGGAAATATCGAGAAAATTTTGATATCGATAAATTTTCAAAGAATTGATGGAAATTGGGAGAAAATCATTGAAATTTTAAGTGAAACTTTGTGAACTACTTATTTGATCAATTATCTATTATATTGGGAAAAAAAAAATGGTGAAGCTTCGTCCATTCATAGTGAATTATAGTAATTTAGAGTAAATGTTTGATGTCGCTCGTATAATATTTGGTACTTTTAGAATAAATAATTATAATTAGAAATTTTATAAAGTTGTAAAACTATTCAATCACTAAATACAAATTAATTAATATTACTAGAACGTGGAAAAAATATTTAGGAATGTTAGAGTCAAAAAACTAGAAATCTATAATTGCTAGAAATTATTTCTTAGAAGTTAGAGGTTTAAATTAATTATCCAAATGAATTAGTAATCTATTCCATCAAAAAGTGTACTAATATAAAAAAAAGTACACAAGAACTAAAATCAACCCCAGTCGAGTTGGTTAGGTGTTTTTTGACTTGATATCAGAAGGGACAGGTTCGCCTTTGTCAAGTTTTTCCTTTATTTTATTTGAGGAATATTTGCGAATATTCCCTAAAATTTCGGAAATATCGCACATTTCCGAAAATATCGGGATATATTGCGAAACTCTAAAATATAGCACGAAATAATGTTGGTAGGCATCCAAAATATCAGTCTCAAAAAAATGAAAATTTCGCCGATATTTCAGCAAAATTATCGATTTTTCAATCATTGGTTGAGAGAGAGAGAATAGGACGATATGATGCCACGTGGCAGCATAAGACTGGAATAGTGGAAAGAAAGGAAAAAGAAAAGGCATTCACAATTATACTCAATGACCAAAATATCGAATATCGAGGAAATATCGACGGTCTGAAAAATGAAAATTTCAATGGATATAGGGAAAGACCCTATGCTCTGGTCTTGGGAACTCTAATTGATCCACTTCATATGGATAAGGAGGTTGGTATAGCTCTCTTGTGACTTGAGAAGAGATTCTACCGTTCTGGCGGGATCATAAATGAATTCGAGTACCATTCTGATTGCCTCTTTCATGATCTTTTCTATAGGTAGAACTACTGTGAGTGGTCTAAACTTCGATCCTTATTTCTTTCTTCATATTGTAAAGGGAAGCAAAGCCCCTTTGTTCGAGGAAATATTGATATTGGTAAATATTCGAGAAAAATGGTGGAAATTTAGAGAAAAACATGAAATTTTGAAATGAAACTTTAAGAGATGTTTATTTCATTATTTATCTACCATATTTGAAATTAAAATGTTAAACCAACATTACGACATAATGACTTATAATACTTTAAGGTGAATAATAGTATATTGAGTCACTAACAGTTCTTGAAATATGATTTAATAATACTTATTATTACAGATAATTATTGTCTGAACAAAGTCTCTATAACAGAGGAGTTTACTAAAAGTAGTAAAGTCAATATTAAGTGTTAACATATCTAATTTTATATTAAAAATGTAGGGGTGAAAAATGAAGTTGCAAAGGTGAATTGTGTTATGAGTTTAATGAAAATAATTTTCTATTCTATTTATAGATATAAATTTTTTAAAAGATTGAAATTAAGAATGGTAGATACAACAACACTACGAGCCCTTCATGTAACAACCCATAGCACTGCGGGTCTTTCATGTATCAACCCATCGCCACTGGATGTTTCAACAATGCTGGATTTACCGGCAGTGTTGGTTGGTTCAAAGAAAGCGCCTGAGAGAGCCAGTAAATCAAGCTTGAGCTCCCAGTCTATTTACTTATGCACCCACTCCCCTTCTCTTCACCATTATGGGCCTGTTAGGGTAAGTACTTGAAGCTCAGGTCGAATCGTTTCCCTCAAACCCTCAGACAATGCCTGTTAAACCTAGTCCAGATGTCTCCAATATTTTTGGGGACAAAGGCCGGTGTCTCTGGCCTTTGTCACTTGCAGCAAGTGCTCCAAACAATTGGTGAGTTCTTTTTATGTACCAATTCTTTGGATTTTGAACCCAATTTAGAGATGCCTCAACTTGAAGGACCTTTGGTGGTGTCACCGACAAAGAAGAACAAAGTTGGGGGGGCGGGGGTGGGGAGGGGTCGGTAGGTAGCAAGAACAAACCTAAGGCTGAAGATGTCAAGCCTTGAAAGGTGAAGCCGGTCTCAGCGGGTTTGAAGAAACCAAGAAATTAAGAAGCGTACATGAAAGCTTGCTCCGGTTCTTGAAGAGGAGGAAGCAGAGACTTAATGTTTGTTGGCATCCCGGGGACGCCCTTTTTGCGTAGGAAGGTTCTGTGAGTTTATGAATAAATTGAATTTTGAATTGGACCTAGTTCGGTTTAATCTCTGGTAGTGTCAGGTTATTTCGTTATTTGAGGAACACGGATGTCTAGACATTCTTACGTAGGATTTCTTGTTTACTAGGGCCTCTAGGTGGTAACTCATTTTTTTAACATGCCTAACATTTTGTGTATAATATATCTCTCACTATATTTTAACGGATTGACACCTCTTTTTGATAAAATAAATAAATAAAACATTTTACAATTCTTTATATGTGTGTAATAATGATTGTCATATATATATATATATATATATATATATATATATAGATTTTTTTTTTTTTTTTTTTTTGAAATATTAATGGTAATTCCATTGATAATAGCGCATGCCAAGAAGGTCATTACATACCCATCCGCTGACACATGACAATGGCCAGAACAAGGATTCGTGGAGGAGCCACAGTGGTACATAGGATAGACCAACTATATTTGAACTTATTGCTCACTTAAAAGCTATGAAAAAACATAGCGAATAGACAAGCCAAACTGCACTCGTCAGGTTCCTAATACAAGAAACTTATTGTAATTAGACAAAAATAGGATAGACCAACTATATTTGAACTTATTGCTCACTTAAAAGCTATGAAAAAACATAGCGAATAGACAAGCCAAACTACACTCGTCAGGTTCCTAATACAAGAAACTTATTGTAATTAGACAAAAATCTAAAAACATAGGTTTGGGCCCAAAAACCTAAACCCTAACCCAAATTAGAAGCTATTGGACTAGGGTAGAACCCCAGCCCAAAAACTCAAGGCGCACCAAAGCAAAGGTCAACCCAAGGCCCATCAGCCTGGTCCGGTCCAGTCCTCATACGCCCACGTCCCTGTTGTATGTAACAGCAAGCCGCTTCGTCCGCCACGCGCCCCACGACCTGGGCCCTCCTCAATTTGCGCCACCTTGACCTGCGCCGCCACTAGCACATGGGCCATGCTGCCATAACCCACACCACCACAGAGAAGACCAACCCCGATCCAGGCCCTCTCACCTCACACAGCCATCAAGTAAGACCGGTGGCGCCGTCATCAGGGTTCGCTCGCCGGACCTGTTAGCACGATCACCGCCTCTCACCATCCTAGCCAGAACCACTGACAAGCCCTGATCAAACCCCGTCCAATAGACTAAGAGCAATAGCCATCAATACCCGTCCGGCAGCAGACCCCATGATGACGGCGAGGTCAGAGGCCAGCCCATGCGTCCGAGCGCCGCTAGACAAGGATGATTTCTCATATCGGAATGCCGGCCTTTAGGATTTTCTCGCGGAGAGCGAACCTCACTATCAGTAATCAAAACCCCATTTTATACTGATTGTCATATTATAATTTACTATTTGACAATAACGACTAGTCTAAATGGGCAAATGTTTTGAAATTTGACCTATTTGGTATTTTCATTATTTTTTATGTTAACACACATCATCTCACTTTTAGATTATTATGGAATACAGCTCTAACCTATTAATATCCATCTGCCTTTAGATGTAAAAGATATTTCAATATAAATGTAATAAAGATAATGTATCGCGTTGGCCGATATAAATACTGCCAAGTCGAATGACCAAAGTTGAGTCACCCAAACCTTCCTCGTTGAAGCTATTGAGGATTGAGGAGCATGGAAATGTTTTGCTCTTCAATTTCTCCCATAAATTGAAGCAAAGCTCTCGCCTCTCCGATATGCTCTTTTTTTATTATCAAACTGCTCAAGAAATGGCTGAGCTGAGATCAATTAGACTTTGCAATGTTTTGTATCTAATTTTCTCAAAGGTGTTAGCTAACAGGCTAAAGAGAATTTTAGGAGTTGTGATTTCTCTCTTGTAGAGTGCATTTGTAGCGGGTCGATTGATATCTGATAATACCCTAGTACGTGGCGACAGAAGTAGCACACTTTATGCACACTAGTAGAAGGGGTAGTGAGGAACACTTTTCATTAAAGTTGGATATTAGTAAAGCCTATGATCGGCTTGAGTGGCGCTTCTTAAAGAGTATGCTTTTGAAATTGGGGTTTGCTGAAGAATGGGTGGAAGTGGTGATGGCTGGTATTCCAACTGTTAGCTATTCATTCCTGGTAAACGGAGAAGTTAGAGGGTATGTAAGGCCAACTAGGGGCATCAGACAAGGTGATCCACTCTCACGTACCCTATTTGTTCATTCTTTGTGCGGAGGGTTTATCATCTCTTGTTGAGCACTTTGTGAACCAGCAATGGTTTAAAGGCTTCAGAATAACTCTGACAGCGCCCACCATACATCACCTCTTATTTGTCGACAACGGCTTCTTGTTTAGACATGCAGATGAAGAGGAATGCAAACAATTCAGGAATATTCTCCATACTTATGAAATTGCATTTGGTCAGCGTGTTAATTTGCAAAAGAGCAGTGTTGCGTTTAGTAAACATATGGAGCTTGAATGACAAGAATCTCTGGCTGCTATACTCGGGGTACAACGAGTAGAAAAGCATGATAGATACTTGGGGTTGCTGACCCATGTGGGGAAGAATAAACCTGCTGCTTTCGCTTACTTGAAAGAAAAGCTTGCGAAAAAGGTAGTGAGCTAGAGGTCTTATCACTTAGTGGAGCTGGTAAGGAAATTTTAATTAAAGCAGTAGGACAATCGGTCCCCATGTATGTGATGAACCGCTATAAACTCTTTGTGGGTCTTTGTGATGATCTACATCAATTATGTGCTGGTTTTTTGTGGTGTAATTCTGAAGAAAAAAAATTAGATTCATTGGCGTTCTTGGGATCGGTTGTGTGTCTCGAAACAAGATGGAGGAATAGGATTTAAAACTTTACATTGGTTTAATTTGGCTATGTTGGCAAAGCAGAGCTGGAGGCTATTACAGAATCCTGATTCCTTAGTAGCTAAATTGTATAAAGCTATTTATTTCCCTACTGGAGAGTATGACACAGCTAAGTTGGGAGTTGCACCTTCATTTTTCATGCACATTATCTTGGAAGCTCAACAAGTGCTGCTACAAGGGTTGAGATGGCAGGTTGGTGATGGGTCAACCATTGAGATTTGGAACCATAACTGGATTCTGGATAAATATCCTAGATACCCTTCTTCCCCTCCTCCTCACGATGCTCCTAAATATGTGTCAGAGCTTATTGACAATGTTACTTGGAGCTGGGACGTGCAGTTATTGACCAGGTATTTTACTCAAGCAGATATTGACTTCATTTTGAGCATTCCATTGAGTAGAAATGCATCTATAGATCGGCAGATATGGCATTTCAACAAGAAGGGTGTCTTCACTACAAACAGTGCATATTATGTAGCAAGAGATTTGGCTGCTTTGGGGCTAATCTTATCCCCTCAACCACCTACTGACCCTTTAAAGGTGGTCTGGAAGACTATATGGAGTGCCAAAGTACCGAGTAAGGTGGCCTTGAATGCATGGCGAATTGCAGCAAATATTCTTCCTAGAGGACGAAATTTAAGCTTGAAAGGCTATGATGGTGATACGAGATGTGTTTTGTGTAGCCATGATTTGGAGGATAGTTTACACTGGTTTATTAATTGCCCTTATGCAAGTGATATTTGGTCAAAGGCCGGCTTACAATGGTCAGTGAATGGTGCTGCATCTATGCATGAATGCTTATTGGAAAAATCGTAATAGCCAAGTATGGGAACAAAAGAGTAAGCATGCTTCGGAAACTTTCCTGATTACTCTTGGCTGGTATGAAGATTTCAAGAGGAGCAATGCTAGTCCAATAGTACGTTGCAGACAAGGAGTTAAGTGGGTTAAACCTAGGGCAGGACAGTTTAAGATGAACTGTGATGGAGCGTATATAGCTTCAACTAGACGTGGAGGAGTTGGGTGTGTATTGCGGAACAGTGAGGGTGAGTTTTTGGCTGGTACATCTCGCCCTCATGCACTACTTACCTCCCATTTTCAAGACGAGCTGCTTGCACTAAAGGAAGGCTTAAGGCTAGCGATGACTTTACAATACACAGAGATAATGTTTGAGAGCGACTGTGCTCTTTTGGTTCAAGCCTTCCAGCAGGAAGACCAAGACTTATCGACCATGCGCCTATTGATTGAAGAGATTACAAGCATGCTTCAGGGGAATCCTGGTTTTCAAGTTACTCAAGTACAGCGAGAAGCAAACACGGTTGCACTTGTTAGCTTCTCATGCACTGAGATGTAGTGATAGCCAATCATGGTTTGTACAAGCTCCCGACATCATAAGGGGTGTCTTTTGAAACGAGAGTTCTTGTTAATTGATTCAATGAAATCACTTTTCAAAAAAAATAAAAAAAATCTGAAATAAATTTTTGAACGGCATCCCACATTGGCCAATCTCAAGTCTTATCTTAATTGTTCTTATCTTGCAGCACTACTAGCAAAACAACAATTACCCACGGATTTTAATCTGTGTGTAATAAGACTATCTCACACGGATTTCAGTGTGTGATAGCTTTTACACACAGTGCACACAAAGATTGGTGTTACCGTGCGGTTTGGAGGGGGGGTAATGCTCATCTCACACGGATTATGTTGTCCGTGTGAAATACTTACGTGGGCCCCACTATCTTTCCATAAATATAAATTACCGTAATCCAATAGAGTCTGTGTTAACAACTCTATTTCACACGGATTTCTGTGGCAAATGTTTACCTATCTCACACGGATTTCTGTGTCAAATATGTACTCATCTCACACGGATTATTTTGTCCGTGTGTATTACTCGACGTGGGGCCCACCATCTTTCCATAAATATAAATTACCGTAATCCAATAGAGTCTGTGTTAGCAACTCTATTTCACACGGATTTCTGTGGCAAATGTTTACCTATCTCACACGGATTTCTGTGTCAAATATGTACTCATCTCACACGGATTATTTTGTCCGTGTGTATTACTCGACGTGGGGCCCACCATCTTTCCATAAATATAAATTACCGTAATGCAATGTAATCCGTGTGAACAACTCTATTGCACACGGATTTCTGTGTCAAATACATAAATTCTATTTCACACTGATTTCTGTGTCAAACCTATAACCTTATTGACACGGATTTCCGTGTGGAATCGCTAAACTTTAACTTGCACTGATTTCAGTGTGTAAAAGTGACAGCATTTAAAAAAAAAA
>BDJD01003253.1:34692-50103 GCA_002564525.1 Rosa multiflora | reverse complement strand
ATAAAAATACTCCAATCAAACAACAGATTGGGCAGAATCAAACAACAGACTTATCTAATAAAATTTCCTGTCAACTATGTTCCTGCACCAAAATCTCTAGGGCACACATTTTTTGTTGTTCAGTACTTGCCAGATCCCTTGTGGAGTGCAATGACAATTCTACTTGCTTTTCTCACAATGTCATTTTTGTTTCTGCAATAAAAGAAGTGCTACATTGTTTATATGATATCAGGACCTGTCTAGAGTCTCTAGACAATGTTCTTTATATCTTCTTCATTATCCTTTGACCTAACAGAACCTTGATGATGCTCTCATGCTCTTCCATGACTTCTGATTCAGGAATTATGACCACAATATTATTGCCACTTCTTCATATAAACAGAGGGCATGCCAATATTATTACCAAAATGGCGGAGGTATTCGGCGGTGGCTGGGAGGCGTTGCGGTTGAGAATTGGGGCTGAGCGCGCCATTGTTTACATCGACAGAGCCTCTGTAGGGATTTGAAGGAGATAGGACTTGACCTTGGCTGCGATTTTTCATCTCCGCTGTGCAGGTAACTGTAATATCTTTATCGATTTGAAATCGATTTGTGTAGTTGTGCTATTGTGAAGTTTGTGTTTGTTTTTTTTCTTATATTTTTTTTTTACACAAGTTGGTGGTTTTTGTTAATTTTGATTACAAACTTAAGTGAAGATGTTTTCTGAATTATTTTGATTACAAACTAGTGGTGGTTTTTGTTAATTTTGTGTAATCAGTGGGTTTCCAGGTGAAACTTTTTTTCTAGTTCTGTGTGGAGTTTAAACTTGTTTACTATTTGCTTTCTTTGCTGCTCTTTGTTTAGTAAGGTTTTCCTGCTAATTCTTGTATCATACATTCTTTTTTGATGTTGCGGGCAAGTGGGGATTTGAACTTGGGACCTTATCGAACATAATGGATGAGAAAAACCACTAGACTTATAGTGACTTAGTAGTATTTCTTGTAAAGATTGTTTACTCCAATTGATTTACATATGTTAATTTTCTGCACACATTATCTTAATAGTTTGATGACAGAATTCTAAAGAAAGTTTTTTTTATTATAATTTATCTTATCCTTTAAAGAATGGTGGTTGATATGATTATCAAAAAGGAGAAGGTAAAAGGAATGGTGCTTGATATGATTCATTTGCGTAGGTTCTCTTTGACTTATGTTATATGGCTTTGTCATAGACTGAAGTGTTAATTTTTCAGGTGCATATAGAGGGGCTCAGGGTCAAGAAGATGGAGATATAGTTGTGGGTTTCTCTCTGAAGAGTCTTCTGAGATAATGTTTTCTATTCTGAAATGGAAATGCTCATGGTCTATGATATCGGCGATTGCTTCTATTGTGGGATTGGTTTCACTAATGTTGGCTTCGAAAGTTCATCTGTTCTTCTTTCCATTAGTTCCTTCTTTCGAGTACTTTAGTCAAACTCATAACTCTTGTGTCCCAATCAATGCTTCCACTGAAGCAATTACGGATCATTTTAGGGGAAATTTAGAACCTCCTATTGACTTAGAAAATCATTTTCCAGCTGACTTGCACAAGGCAGTTGTTTTTCGTGGAGCACCATGGAAGGCAGAGATTGGCCGGTGGCTTGTTGGTTGTGGCTCAATTTCTAATAAAGTCAACATTGTGGAGGTAATAAGAACAACCTTTTACATGATGTAACATAATTTTTTTTTCTGAATGAGTGAAGTAGATTTCTTATAATGGAGTTAATTCATGTACAGAAGGAATAAAGAAAATTAGAAACATAGAGATGAATACCTTGCAAGTTTGAATCAGGAGGTGGGTAGAGAAGTGGGAGTGAATGGGTGTTTACTCAGTTAATCTATGAAACCAGATGACACAAAAATGTTATTATTATTCTTCTATTTTTATAAGCCCTTGGAGATATGTGAGGTGAATATCAATTTTTATGGGAAGAGTATTCATGTTAACTAATTGTTATGTTGGCAGTAAATAGGTGGGAGTGGCTGCAAAAATGACTGCAGTGGTCGAGGTTTTTGTAATCGTGAATTGGGACAATGTCGGTGCTTTCATGGATATAGTGGTCAGTATAATTTCATCTTCTTTCTTTCGGTGTAATTAAATTAATACAAAACTTCAAATAATAATTGTATGAGCTCTTGGGCTGTCTGGGTTATAACTCATTCCATTCAAGTGTTTGTCTTGTGTTTTCATGTTATGCAGAATATCTGTCTTGTACTAGTGCATTTGAAGAGAGACAAAGAGTTGGTTATTCAAATCACTAACAGTTTCAAATATAGACATGGTGTTTTGATTGAATTTTGATTACATGCCAAAAGTATTATGTTGGCCACACGTAAGATTGAAGCTGAATAACGAATACTTTAACAGAAATGATTTGAAAATCATTTTTTCATTGATTCAGACTAGAACCAGATGATCACAGTTCACTAGCCATCACCACCTAAATTCAGTGCAACAAAGTCCAGTTTTATTATATATCTTATGCTCTAATAAGTTGAATTCTTGTTTTTTCTTTTTGAAAATTGAATTATTGATCTTGATACTTGTTGGTGCATAACAACAGGTCAGTCCAGACCTCTATGGTGACAGCAACACGATGTCAATATACTTGTCTGGAAGGTAAAATCATATTAGTTGCTACTTCCAGTTAGGTTTTTATTTGGACTGCAACTTGGTGAGGCACAAGAAGTTGTTATGGGTTATTTAGTACTATGGACTGAACCCTTACTTTTAGGACAACTTGGCACAAGGAAGTTATTATGGGTTTAGTTCAGTTCATAGGGCTGTGAGTCTTGTGAATTTCTGCAGTAATTACTTTCTGGAGCTCTCTTGCCTTCATCTTTTACAGTTAGGTGAGTCTTGATCACTCTAGTTTTGTCTAGTTATTAGTGGACTCCCCAAGTTATCTCCAAATGACACTATAAGCTTACTTGCATAACCGATATTTTTAAAGTAGTTTTACAATAAACTGAATTGCCTCTCTGTAGTTAGTTGATAGAAAGCCATATAAGGCTTCTTATTCAAAGTTTGTGGTTACGTTTTGGTTGGACATGAATAGCTAGTACTTTGAATTGATATGTAAGAAATAGCTAGTACTTTGAATTCATATATATGTAAGAAATACTTCATACAATTGGGTATCCTATTTGTAGTTTCGGTGTGTTTTGGCAATGTATGACAATGATGTGCTAGTAAATGACATTTGAACTAATTTGTATTTCATATTTGCCTATTTCCATAAATCAGTTGTGCTTATTCAATTCAAACAACATATATAAGGCTATTAACTGTGGTAGTGCAATATCATCAGACAACACATAAATTTACGAACACATAATATCTATTGTGTGAGTAATATTCAGACAACAGTTTTAATAAAGGAGACATTGTGTGTAATTCCTTGCAACGACATAACCAAACTATCACTGATGTCTGAGTTTCATTCAAGACAACACATGCATCCAACACATTGTTATCTTAATGGAGTTTCAGACAACATTATCATCCAGCAACATGTTATCTTAAATGAACTTCAGACAACAGAAACAAAAATTATGTGTTGTCTGAGGTTCATTCAAGACAACAGATGCATCCAGCACATTGTTATCTTAAATGCCTTCAGACAACATTTACATCTAGCAACCTGTTATCTTAAATACATTTCAGACAACAGAAGAAAAAAAAAGTGTAGTCTGAGGTTCATTTCAGACAACAACATTCACATATTGTTGTTGTTGGAGATTCATCAGACACAACACAACATTCAGGAAATAGTTGTCCTAAAGTAATTTCACTTAACACCAAAATAACAAGCTGTTGTCTAAGTCAACACACATTAGATTTTGGATAAATTCAGACAACAAATATTTACTTATATGTGTTGTGTGACTGAGAAACAGACAACTGTTATCGACAGTTGTCTGAATGAAGTCAATCAGACATCAGGCTACTAGACAACAGCAGGTTTTTCATTCAGACAACAGTTGTCTGATTAACTTTGTGGTATAGTGTAGCATGATATGAAATGAATACCACTTATACTCAAGATCAGTGAGAGTGATCCTCCTTGATTTTCTCTTGATGATCCGATCTTGCAGACTTTTAAGTAGAAGAGATACTCTCCTAGGCTTTGCATTTTCTGATTTCCTTGTGGTTTTGGGAAAGTCATGTGTTGAATAGGGATAGTCCAATGTACTTACAATCTCCCCCTTTGATCATTCCCATTCAACACATGACTTTTTCACATTCGAACCCCTGCATGTTAGATTGTATAGATAACAATAGATAGCAAAAATGTGCTTCTTGGATTAGGAATCAGTTTCCATCCTTTTCCAGATCCAAGTTGCTAAAAATAAATTTCACATAATATAGTAATAATAAGTATCCCAATTTGTTTGTGCTTATGCACTTACAACCCCAAAAGCAAAAATAAATATTGTCCAACAGAAATTAAAATGCAGAAACATAAATTTCAAAATAAAAATAAAAATAATTGTCTTGCTTTACTTCTCCCCCTTTGAATGGGAAGGCCTGACGAACTCCTCCATAAGCTTGGTGACATTGTCCTGAAACTCCTCGCTGTCCATGGAATCCGAGCTCTCCTCCTGTGCGACGGCCTCCTGTGCTGTGGTGGATGGACCTGGAGAGTCAAACCCGGGAGGGTGGCGCTGCATGTTCCGGATCTCCTTGGTGAGGTTGGTCAGAGCATGATGAGTACGAACCAGAAGAGAATGCATGTCGTCCATGTCGGTAGTGAGGCATGCAATCCGCCAGTCTGCCACCAGGATGGCGTCACAAAGAGAGGAGTAGCGAGAGGGATCAGGAGATGGAGATCGATGAGGAATAGGAGGAGGACTGAGGCTACGTGCACGGAGCATGCCGGGAAGAAGAACACCGGCTCTGGCAGCGGCCTGACAGCCCTTCTCTGGAGGAGGAAGGCACCGATGGCCACCAAGACGAGTAGTTTCCAGTGTGCGAACCATGGTGAGAGAAACAGGAATTGAAAAACCCTAGACACTGAGACGAACCAGAGTGAAATCCGAAAAAGAGATCATAGGTTATATATATAGCAAACCAGTAGGGTAGAGAAAATCAAGAGACATATCGGTTGGAGATATCGTTTCCAAGAAGAGCAATTATGACAAGATATGTTACCGAGATACACGCATGCAAGTAACGTCTCCCCCTCAACTTAGGCTTAATCAGTAAGGAAATTAAGTACAGCCAGATGGCAATAAAGGAAGGAAACGAAGAGACAAACCAATGTCCATAATCAGCAATTATATCACACAATCGTTTCCTTTGTAATGAATGCAGTTGTCATATCGAAAGGAGAAAATATAGCACAGTTGAAACCCAAAGATCATTAATCAATTAATGAAAGGAACATATGTCGGGGTGTCAACCACGATGTATTCCATCAAAAAATAGAATTGGTACTCATATTTAGACAAGAAAGAGTAAACCGGTGAAGAAAGTGAGTATGAGCAGTACATGGGGCTTAGAAACATGTTCAGTGAAAGAGAGAAGAAGTGAAGTGGAAGAACTTGACACATAGACTGAGCTCAGGAAATCTTCTAGGAGAAGTAGGAAACATTGTTCCAGATACTGAGTTTAGTTGAGTCATAGACTTCTTTATTTTGTAAACACTAACTCACGTAACAAGACCTATCTCAGTAACTCCCAGACCAGACGATCTTAGGGTACTAAGCATAACAAGGATGCTCTAAGAAGAGAGTCTCGAGTTGTTGTTTGAATTTTTCACAATTTACGTACAAAAATCACCTACCAACTCGTTTCTTGCAAACCTTGGAAAGTTCACCACAACCAAGGCCTGATTACTTTGAGTGAAGGGATACATATATCCATTCTCGTTTCTTACAAATACTTGAAAGTTCACCACAACAAGGACCTGATTACTTTGAGAAGAGGGAATGAATCATCTGAGTATATTAGGCATTCCGCCTACTTCACCTATTCTCCCTTGACAAGGAACACGAAACATGCCACCACATAATGTTATAAGTGAAGTGCGTAGCAAAGTTACGTGATTCAGTGACTAAACATGAGTACACAATTATTTGTCCAGAATAAGGCATGGCAATAAAGGATACATAGTTGAAGATATGTACATTTCACTAGTGACAATGGTCAGAGGATACTAAGATCACAATTTTCTCAATCAATAGTGGACAGACATTCTTGTGCCTCAATGCTTAGAACATATCCCTAGAGTATTTCTCAACATCTCAAACCTAGCAGTGTCTAGTGGCTTAGTGAACAAATCAGCAAGTTGACTTTCAGTGGGCACAAAGCTTAACTCAAGTATATTTTGCTCAACCAAATCCTTAATAAAGTGATATCGAAGGTCAATGTGCTTTGTTCGAGAATGTTGAACAGGATTTTTTGTGATATTGATGGCACTAGTATTGTCACAGAAGATAGACAACTTGCCTTGAGAGATGCCATAATCATGAAGCATTTGCTACATCCAAAGCATTTGTGTGCAGTAACTTCCAGCTGCAACATATTCAGCTTCTGCAATAGATAGAGAGATGCAGTTTTGTTTCTTGCTGTGCCAAGCAACCAGATTGTTGCCAATGAAGAAGCATCCCCCAGAGGTACTCGTTCTGTCTTTTAACTTTCCGCCCCAGTCAGCATCAGAATATCCTGCAATTTCCACATTAGTGTCAAAGGTATAAAAAATACCACAGTGAACTGTACCTGAAATATATCGGATGATTCTTTTGACAGCTTCCAAGTGTGATTATTTGGGATTTGATTGAAATCGAGCACACACTCCCACACTGTAGGAAATGTCAGGTCTGCTAGCCATGAGATAGAGCAAGCTGCCGATCATACTACGAAACAGTGTGGGATCAACTGATTTCCCATCCTGGTCTTCGCTCAACTTAGTAGTGGTACTCATGGGATTGTTCACTGTCTTCTTGGATTCAAGACCAAATTTCTTGATCAGATTTTCAGCGTATTTGGTTTGAGAGAGAAACAAACCTGTATCCATCTGCCTTACTTGCAATCCAAGAAAAAAGGTTAGTTTACCACACATGCTCATTTCAAATTCACTTTCCATGACGGATTGAAACTCTTTGACAAGGTATCTGGATGTGGAACCAAAAACAATATCGTCAACATACACTTGGGCAATGATAATTTCATTTTTAGTTCATTTGACAAACAATGTTTTATCAATGGACCCTCTAGTATACCCTTTTCCCACAAGATGAGTGGAAAGCCTCTCATACCAAGCTCGAGGAGCCTGCTTCAGTCCATACAGGGCTTTCTTGAGCCGGTAGACATGGTCTAAGTTATGTGGATCTTTGAAACCTAGAGGTTGTTTCACATAAACTTCTTCTTGAAGAATCTCATTCAGAAAAGCAGTTTTGACGTCCATTTGAAATAATTTGAACCTGAGATGACATGCTACAGAAAGGAGTAACCTAACTGATTCTAATCTAGCTACAGGAGCAAATGTCTCGTCAAAGTCAAGACCTTCAACTTGAGAGTATCCCTGAGCAACTAGTCTAGCTTTATTTCTAATCACATTCCCTTTTTCATCACTTTTGTTTCTGAAAATCCACTTGGTTCCTATAACATTGCACTTACTAGGTCGAGGTACCAAGTACCACACATCATTCCTAGTAAACTGATTCAGCTCATCCTGCATAGCACTAATCCAGTTATCATCCAACAAGGCTTCCTTAATATTTTTTGGTTCAACGATGGACACAAAACCAAAATGGGATATTACATTCATGCTTAGCAGATTTTTGGTAACAAAACACAGTAACACATTCTCTTGACTTACCTCAGAGGGACTTACCTGTGCTGCAGCTTTTCTCCTTGTTGTCGATCCATCTGTTAGATTTTCGATGATATCTTGACGGGGGTGTGGAAGGAGCGCAACCAATTGATGGGATGTGTGTTTGTTTGTTTTTGCGGCTGCACCCGGATATTTGAATGGGTTGCCTACGTACCCTTGGAGAGGGATCAAGCCACTCATAGTTCAAGAGTTCCAATGAGTGGATGACTCATTGGAGGCTTTTGATTTTGGAATGAGAGTAGTGTTTGAGATGAATTTGGTGTAAGTGAACCAGGGATTAGATTTTGTGTTTAGGACAGGATCAAGCCACTCGTAGTTCGAGAGTTCCAATGAGTGGATGACTCATTGGAGGCTTTTGATTTTGGAATGAGAGTAGTGTTTGAGATGAATTTGGTGTAAGTGAACCAGGGATTAGATTTTGTGTTTAGGACACGGTTGCATCTAGATAAATTTGGTTCTAGATTGCCTACATACCCTTTGCGGGATCAAACCACATGTAGTTCCGGCATTTGAGAGTTAAATGAGTAGATGACCCATTTATTTTGGATTTGTGTTTGAGAGATTTGAAAGGTTTAGAGCCTTTGAATTTTGTGTGATTTGGGAATGATTTGATTTTCTGGTGCTGGGAGAATTTGACTGGAGTCAGTGATTCATTTGGGACTGGCTGAATTTGACTGGTGGAGTCAGAGATTCTGTTTGGAGTTGCGGTTGCATCTAGTGGGTCGCTAGATTGCCTACATACCCTGTGAAGGGATCAAACCACTATAGTTCATCACATTGTGGTTTTCGGTTTTGTACCAATTTTTACTCAACTGGTATGTATTTTGAACTCATCGAGAAAACATATTTTGGTGAACACCCAATTTTAGTAGAGTGTCCACTGATTTGAAATGGGCACCCGAATGTGCCGAGCTTCATAATGGGCCATGGACTCTGCAATGGGCTTTATGCCACCTTCTCCTCCTTTCTCTTTTCTTTCTGAGGAGCAAATTTAATCGAGCCCAAACTTTTGTTGAGCCTAAAAGCTTGCAACTCATAGACCTGGACACCCACGAATCTTATATCTGCACCCAGCTCATGTCTTCAAGAACGTCATCTCCATTCGATAAGCATCAAATCTCTTTGGCGTGGACATTAGCTTAGACAGAGGTTGAGTTGGAGATGGAGATTTAGCTCCCGAAGATGCAGTTGGATAATTGTGCTTTTAATTATATATATTGTATATTGATCAGCTTTCCACCGCCAACCCTCGTGGCTGTCAGTTGGTCTTCCACTGTTTTTTTTTTTTTTGTCTTCTTACAAATCACATCATGGCCTCAACAGATTATTTAATTAATCTTGCCATCATCCTTCACTTTGTCTTTATACTGATCATGCTACGGCCCCAAAGATCATTTGGTTAATCCTTGCCACATTTGTCTTCTAGTTGAGCATACATGTTCAGGTTTGAATGCTTTGTTTAGACAATTAATATGGCCTCCACCATGTTTTGTCTCCACCGTTTCAAGAGACAAAGCTGTAGCCCACCACTTTGACACATAATTTCAAAGCACTTGTCCTTCTCTTTATGTGCCTTCAACGTCTTCTTCTCCAGGAAGAATTGAGTTCATTCACCCTTACAATGATTAATTGTTCTTATTTTCTGAAACGTACGTAGAGCTTGGAACATGAATTGAGTACTCAATTGGCTTCAGCTCGTACTCATTTTGGCAGAGTCTCTGTATGTATTGCAGATGCAGGTGAAGGCAGGAACTTTGACAGCGTGGTTTCTGGGATTTGATGGACAAAGTGAGTCCAGATTTCTCACATAGAAGTGAAAGGCTTCTGCTTCACAACTTGGTCTCAGGTTTCTGATTTCTTTCCTCCTTGCTTGCAGGTTGTTGGGAATACTCCAAGAGAACATCAAGGGTAAATTATTTCCTCCAGAAACCAATTTTATGTTTTGTGTGGTTGATGTTCTGGCTGGTGTGTTCTTTGCGTGGCTTATTTTGCAACTGGTGCAAGGCCATTTGCTGCACTGTGGTGGAAAGGAAAGGAAGGAGGCTTTCGGTGGTGACCGTTGTTGGTTTGCAGAACAGATGACATGACATTCCACCAATTGGTCATACACTTGTGGATACACATGTCACATATACGAGATTGCGACCGTTCAGGGATCTCCATAGCTCCAGTGACAAGAGATGCTGCACAGAAAAAACGAAGTAGCATTGGTGGATCAAAGAGGCCCCAACCTTTTCGTCGTTGGCTTGTCGGCTCCTCCTTAAAATTGCTGAACACTTCTTTTCTCTGCAGCAGGGCTTCGTCTCTTTCTTGATGTATTTCCTGTGTGTCTTCTCTCCAGCCTTTTCTGCTTCTGCTCCCCTCTAGCCTCCTCTGCTGCTTGAGGTCGAGCCTTTTTATAGGCAGCTAGGAACCCAAACAGTTGGCTAAAGATAAGGATAGCTTGCAATTTGAATTCAAACTTGAAGTTACGATTTGTTACTTTGAAGATGATCACAACGTACAGCAACAAAACTCCAATTTTCATGTTTGAAGCTTGGAGCTGGTAGTTTCTTTGTTTATTCAAACTTTGGATAGGTGCAAATATCTTTCACCTTGACTCGGTCTCGAGTGTGTAAGAGGTAGATATTATCCAAAATTTGTTGTCTTTAGTTCACGTGAAGCTAATTGCTTTTTCTTCTTTCATTGGCTCATGCATCCATATGAATTTGAATACCTCCCGTCTCTTTTGCTTTGAACTCCTCTGATCAAACAATTTAAATTAAATTGCTTTATTGAACTGGTGGCCAAATAAATATGTATCAATTGCTTTGGCCTCCAACTTTTATTGACAGAGACCACGACCAGCCATTTATGGGAGTTAATGAAATTGGACTTTCGATTATTTTTTTTTGTCTCAACAAATGGTCTAGAACTCTAGATTAAGAAAGGGCCCTTGATTAAGTCTATTTGTCTCGAGATAAGTTTATACGTTTCTTTATAAATCCTACTCAATGTACAACTGCTATTAGCTTCGAGTCTTTTACAAGTTAGTTGAAAGGCTGCAGCCCCAACGCCCACAGCCTCAAGGCTAGTTACTAGACGGTCTGCATGCAAGGGGGCTTCTGTTTTTATCCAAATGTCCATGGCCTAGAGGGTGCCTTAGAAGTTTTTTTTTTCTTATTTTCAATGGAGCAGAGGGCTTTTTTCCTGAAAGAAATCCAGTGATTTAACAAAAGAGTTGGTTCCTCTCTGTGCAACGTAAACAATCTTATATGTGAATATTTGAGTTAGGTAGAAGACTATGGAATGTCTTTCTGCAAAACATTTAAAATAATGTGTGCTTTCCCTAATTTCTTGCTTTGATAAATCCCATAAATTTTTCTTAGTTCTCCAAATTTCCTTGAGTTCGTTTGAAACAAATTTGAGGTGAAATGCATGACTCACTAGTAATGACTAACAACACAGAGCCACCTAGTGGTATTATTTAATTTTCTTCTTTTCTGATCTACACTACTAAAGTTAAGTAAGGTGATTTGAAGATCAATTTGAACTTTTCAAAATACAAGATTATTGTTATGAAAAATCATAATTACAAAACTCATGACCTACTATCTGAAGTCAATTATATTTTTTCTTGTGATTATCACCACAAATTAATCCGAAGATCGTTTGAGTTATCTTGAAAGTAAATGTCTTCTCTATAAGTTTCGTTAGATGTTTTCATTGGGAAAAGGTCAAAACTGTTTGATGGTAGATCTTTGTAGAGCAACTCCAACAGATTCCCTATATTTTGATTTTTCTCTACTTTAGGGAAAAATAAGCCTCTTTTGCTCCAACAGATTCCCTATAATTATCTCTATTTTATGGAAAGTGAGGAGAGAGAAAACCAAATTCCCTATATTTACAGCAAACTCCAAAATTTTAAAGAAGAATATGGAGATTTTATAGATTACTGTAAACTAGGGAATCTGTTGGAGTTGGAGAAGAAAAATAGGCTAAAGGTTTGACTTTTGCTTCTCTATAATACAAAAATTATAGGGAAGCTGTTGGAGTTGCTCTAAGTATAAGATGTCTTCTCCGTCTAAGACTTCTTTGGTCTTTCGCCATCTTTTAGAATATCACGTAACCCAAATAAATTTAGCCTAAAAGCAACTGGGGACAAGGTTCTTGGTCCCACAAGAATGAATTAAATCTGAAGACACATTCTCAGTCTACACTGTAGGTGCAGGGTATAATTTGGTTTTTTGTGACAAATCACTAGGACACCATACAGGTGAATTCCTTACAGGAGAATTCCCAAGAACTTGCTCATAGCACTGACCTCATACTTCATGAACCATTCTTGGGAATGTCAATTATTGATAAAAGATGTATTTGATGAAGAAGAGCCCGAAGTGTATTGACTAAATCTACGTGCCTCAAGAGTGATTGTACTCTTTGTGGAATTGTAGGGTCCTGCAATATAAGAGCAAGTTAATTCAAATCACTTCCTCAACCAAATGGCACTAGCGTACGGGTTGCTTGCATGGAACCAACGACATAACATTTGGTAGTTGACAGGTCCAGTGAATTTTAAGCAATTTAATTTGTTATATGTACATAGGAAAAAAGGGAGGAGTATGAGTAAAGTAGGAAACTTATTATTTATATTAAATGTTGCCGTAGAATATGAAACTTATTATTTGTATTAAATTTTTATGTAGAACAGTTTAAATAAATACGGCATGCTTAACTTGGTTTGAATAATTTGAGTTACCGTTCTTTTTGTTTTCCAATTCTCGGCATGTTCTGTTAAGTAAATCTGATATGCTCCCAAGCACTTGTCTGCTGTAACATAGGGTTTTCAGTCTTATGATTGATTTTATTTAAGGTACCGAGCTTTCATACTTGGACTAGTATATCTGCCACATTGTCATGTGTTGGACAGCTCTGAGCATTAAAAGAAGTAACAGATGATTATAGTTCAAGTTTGGTTTTATCCTCGGGTTTTTATTCTCTTATACTTATTACCTCCTGCAATCCTAGCAACAATTGGGACCTAATGTCTTGAATCAGCACAAGGAAGTTAATTCAAACAGAAATCCTTAGCTCAAATTGGTGATGATTAATAGCTTTCTTGAAACCGTAGTCAAAGCAAAATCTTATTACCTTAGAAGGGACGTAGGTAAAGAAGTTACCGAACTGTACCTCTAGCCCATCCAATGCAATTTTTTATTTTGTGAGGTCATACTTAAGAAAGTATCTAATGCATAGCAATTTTCCCATGTGATCGACATAGATGCTAGTCTTGAGTGTAAACTTTTGTAATTACTGTAGTGTGGTGTTAATTTTTCATATGGTGAAGTTTGAAAGTGCAAATGTGATTAATTATACATATATTCCTCATAGTTTTCGGTAAATGGTAACTTAACTTAATCCTTTACAAAGTTAGTTTTGTTTATGTGAATGGTATATTTTGTGAAACTTAATTTTCACATGGAGGCGGAAGGCTGGAGAGACTGTGCTGTTTGTGGGAAGGTAGTCTTCTTTTTGTTTTTAGTATAATTATATTTTTTCCAATTTTGTTTCTGACATCTGTTTGTGAATCAATACAAATTCTATTAGAATTTGATTCACATAAAACTCTGTCTTTCATTCTATCATCAATAATTTTTGAAAGAAACTAATAATTCGTTTCCTTATGCAGCCACTCCATTGTGGGTGCATTATGTCATGCAACAAGTATGCACCACTGGATTTCGGAGATGTAGGTTGCTCAAAATGCTTACTAGAAGTTGATCAGTCTATTGCTTCAGGTCGAATGACCAGAATGCTGAAAGAAATAGGTCAGTGATGTATGGTGAATTCTTTATATAGTGTATATACGTTTTGAGATTTAGTATGTGTGGATTCCTGCTGTAGCTGTCCAGTCTATGCTTTTTGTGGGTATTCTTTTGTTGGAAAATAGCGTGCTTGGATGAGTGAGGACCTAACATTCATATCCGCACGTAGCTGATGATCATGTGCAGATATATAAAATAACTGAGCTACTTTTGATTTGGAGGTCTCACTGCAAGAGACAAAGTATACAATTATGTATGTCTAACATGGTAAATTTCACAATATAAACACGTCTTTCTAGATTATCAGATTTTTTTTGGAAGATACCTTATTCGCTTGTTAAATACAGCAGGCAGTGTTTATGTGCTTGGGTTGAAATCTCTCAGGAATTAGACAAGGAAAGTTAGACAATAAATGAAATGAAGAAACATTGGTTACAAACTGCTTGTTTTGTTCCGAAGATTTTACCCAACTTCTCCGTTGGCTTCTTCAAGCCTGAATTTTTTTCTTTTTTCTCTTATCGCTTGAAATCAAAACAACTAAATAAGTAATGGAAATATACTACATAAATAGTTTATCTTCCATGTTCTTTTTCACCAACACCAAACATAGGTTGGTTTGACCTTCTATGCTGTTATACTGGTAAAAAAATATTGTAATATGACTGAATGAGGGACTGACTACTGACCAAAGCCAGTTCTCTGCTATTGCAGTTGCCACTTATAAGACAGATCCAACAGTTTCATCTAATCCTACTGAGAAAGTTGTCGAGTCCCTTTCTCCTGGATCTTCACAAGCGCCTGCTCCTCATTTTGGAGAAGAAGCCAATACGGATGCATCTAAAGGAGATATAGCTTGTGAAACCAAAGTAGACAGTGAAACACCTCCAGTGGATATCTCCACAGGAAACCATTTACACCCTGACAATCTGCCGAAGATGACAAGTGCTGAGCAACTCCAAAAAGTCTCCGGAAAGTATCCATTAATCTTGTGTCATAGGTTTTAGATGTTCAAAGAAGTAAGTAATCATGTTCTAACATTAGTTATATTTTAGAAGATATTTTGCTTTTTCTTTTTTCCAAGTTCATTTCAGTTTCAGTAATAAGCTTGGCTTACTGCGATGCAAAAGTTGGTTCTATATACTATCTACTTTGAGGTTTGCTTCCTTGACCAATCTAAGCTTAAACTCTGATCTAGTCAAATAAGACAATATTGAGAGAATGAATTTTCTTGTATATTATTACACTCATTCTGTGGTGTATATAAAAGGGTTACAATTGTACTACAACTATTGTGTACTCCTGTACTACACAACATATACAAGGTAAGTAATTACAATAATATATTCCCTTGTAGCCTATTCCTAATAGGGAACAATGACTCACACTAACACTCCCCCTCAAGTTGGCGCATATACATCAACCATGCCCAACTTGCTTAGTGAGTCATAAAACGCCTTCCTGGAAACTCTTTTGGTAAGTACATCTGCAAGTTGCTCTTCAGTTGGAACAAAAGGAAAGCTAATGATTTTGGCATCAGGCTTCTCCTTAATAAATGACGATCAACCTCCACATGCTTATTACGATCATGCTGTACTGGATTCTGTGATATGTCAATAGCTGCCTTGTTGTCACAATACAACTGCATGGAATTTTTGAGTATGAAACCCAGATCACGTATCAGATTTCTCAGCCACAACAATTCACACACTCCGTGAGCCATACCTCTATACTTGGCCTCAGCACTAGAACA
>BDJD01003253.1:9710-22837 GCA_002564525.1 Rosa multiflora | reverse complement strand
TGCTGATAAGAAGACTCCACCTATCTCTGAAGCTGTGATACTGCTACTCCACACTCAAGCGCGTTGTGCTCTTTTTCTCCTTCGACCAAGGTTGTTTTTTCCCACAGGGTTTTTATTACTTGGCAAGGTTTTTGACGAGGCAACTTAGAAGCGCATAGCAGGGGCAACACTATTGACATGGAATATCCAAGGGGGAGTGTTGTAAATATTAATGTGGCTATTCATGTAATAGCAATTAGTGTTGCGTGATATACGCCAATTAAGATTGATTGGTGATTAACAAAATATAATTAGCGATTGATTGATTATAATCAGACGAGTGATTGATGTAATCGTTAAATAGTTACCTTTCGTAAACCTGAGGTATTCCTATATAAACCTCATTGTGAGATGAATAACATCACTCCATTTCTCATACTTCATTCTTGGTGTCTAAACTCTCCCTCTCTCAAATTCTTTTACTATCGTTTTACAACACCAGGTAAAATGTTTTTTTATTTTTTATTTCTATTACTCAACCTTTAATACAATCATACGTTTCTATGATTTCCAGTTATACTTGATTCTAAGTTTATCATGAAACAAGTGAGCTACCACTCGTTACTTGAGTTTGATATGTGGCATCATTGCTTCTAATAGGAACAATCTCCAAGGGACATTGAAACAAGTCCAACACCTGTAGATATAAGTCTGAAAACAGACCAGGTAATAGCTTCTTTACGACTACATGACCTTCATTGTAATCATATGTTTCTATATTTTCATTTATATTTCAATTTTATGCTTTTACTAAACAAGCAAGCTACTAATATGTGATTGAAATAGGAGCAAAGTCCAACACCTGCAGATACAACTGTGAAAACAGACCAGGTAAATAGCTTCTTTTCGACTACTTGATCTTCAGTGCAATCTTATAGAAATTTCTCATTTATATTTCAATTTTGTGCTTTTACCAAACAAGCGAGCTACTACTCTGTGAATAGATTCTTTTCGACTACTTGACCTTCATTGCAGTCATATGTTTCTGTAATTTTCATTCATATTTCAATTTTGTGCTTTTTGGGAAAATTTCACAAACAGTACACCAAGTAAAGGCCACTAATAATTCTTATACATAAAGTTCCAAACCAAACATTTCGGTACACGAAATCTGAAACTCGACCCACTATTAGTACATTTCGGAACGACTCATCTTTTTTCTTTCTCTCTCTTCGCGTCTCTGGTTCTATGCTCTGTTCTTCTCCTTCACCGACGACTCTTTCTTCTTCCTTCTTCATGCGAAAACTCTCCGGCGACCACCGCATCTCCTCCACCTTCCAAATCCACACCCATCAAACTCAATCCCACTCCCTCCCTCCGAGCGCACAGCCGGCCATATCCAGACCGGCCTCACCCAGCCAATTGGTCTCAGCACCCAGCCAATTTGATCTCTGCACCCATCTTCCTCTAGCGAACACCAGCACCATACCCAGCCGTCACCGGCTTCCCAGACGAGCTGCAACAACTTACCACCGTAGCCTCAGCCTCAGCCTTGCGCAGCGTCTGCAACGGCGCTGCCCCCTGCCAACCTCCGCTCCCTCACCTAGCACGCTGCCCAGCCAGACCAGACGCAGATCCCAGCCGCGCCTTCCCATCACCGGCTTCCATCTCGATCCCCGACAGCAACATCCCCGTGTCAGCAACCTACCCGCCTCCACCCATCGCTGCTGCAGCAACCCACCTGACCCGCCTGCGCAGATCCCAGCACCGATCTGCCCACCAGACCTCCGACGATCAGATTTGCTGCACAAGTCCCGGACCAATCTTGCTTCGACGACCCAGATTGAGGGACTACAAACCAGAGGAAGAACAGAGCATAGAACCAGAGACGCGAAGAGAGAGAAAGAAAAAGAGAAAGAAAAAAGATGCGTCGTTCCAGTTAATTTAACAGAAAAAAAAAATTATTAAAAAAAAAAACAGAAAAAAAAATTTTATTAAAAAAAAACAGAAAAAAAAATTTATTAAAAAAAAAAAGAACTGAGGGCATAATGGACATTTTGGTGTCAAAAATTGACATCGTGTACTGATAGTGGGTCGAGTTTCAGATTTCATGTACCGAAATGTTTGATTTGGAACTTTATGTATAAGAATTATTAGTGGCCTTTACTTGGTGTACTGTTTGTGAAATTTTCCCTTGTGCTTTTACTAAACAAGCGAGCTGTTACTCTGTGATTGAATTGTGATATGCGATGTATTGCATCTAATAGGGACAATCTCCAAGGGATATGGAGACAAGTCCAACTTTTGTAGAAGCAAGTCAGAAATCAGACAAGGTAATTAGTAATTAGTTTCTTTTTGAGTACTTGACCATCATCACAATCATATGTTTCTTTAGTTTCAGTTATACTTTGATTCTGAGTCGTTACCATTATGATGAGCTAATAACAGGGACAATCTCCACGGGATATGGAAATTAGTCCAATGCCTGTACAAACAAGTCTGTAAACAGACCACATTTATTTATTTTTTATTACCCAACCTTTTTTATCATATGTTTCTGTGATTTCCAGTTATACTCTGATTCCAAGTTTTTACCAAACTAGTCAGCTGCTACCCTATAGTTGAGTTGTGATAAGTGTGCCATTGCTTCTAATAGGAACAATCTCAAAGGGATATGGAAACAGGTCCAACGCCTGCAGAAACAACCCTTAAAACAGACCAGGTAAATAGCTTCTTTGGAGCATTCGCCCTAATTACAACATATGTTTCTATAATTTCCATTTATACTTTGATTTACTGTTCAAAAAAGAAAGTTATACTTTGATTTTTAGGTATTTACCAAGCAAAGGAGCTACTGCTCTATAATTGATTTCAGTGAAATCATTGCTTCTAATAGGAAGTCTCCGAGGGGTATGGAAACAAGTCTGAAAACAGACTAGGCTCGTTTTGAGTATCGAAGCTTCATTACATTCATATGTTCCCCAGTTATATTTAATGAATAAAACTAGTGTTAATCAAAAACATTCACCATTAATAAACTTCTCTCTCTTTTCCAGATCCTCCAGCTGGACTGTGAACCCTGTGCTATCCTTGGATGCATGAAGGTTTTTATGCAATTTCAGTCCAAAACCACTCATTTGAGTGTCACAGCAGTCGTCCTTCTCCAAAACCACTCATTTAGACTTTCTGCTCCAAAACGGAAATTGAGTCATTTTCTTTGTTATTTCCATCTTGCGAGTGTAAACTGGAATGATAGAGGAGATACTTTCTAGCCATATGTACTGTAAATATACAATGGCTTTAAGGTTATTTCAGATAATATGCCTTTATTGTTTTTTCTTTTTGAGCAAAAGGCGAGTGGCTATGAATATGATCAAATTACACCATGGAGGAGAATTGGTTGACTAGAAGGAAAAACCAAAGCTAGATAAAGCAAACCAATAAGCCAAAAGCAATAAGTAACCGTATTTTTATTGCGCAAGCCTTTTGTATATAAAGCTAAAATGTCAGCATTAGAAATTGGGAAGAGTTCACAACGTTAATTTGGATATTGTATATCAAACAACATCCTAAATTCAGATCCAGATCCAGATCCGGATCCACCTAATCTCGAAGACCCCACTCTAAACCGGAATCGATTCTAAATTCAAACCTGAAGACGACCACTTGAAAACCGGAAAACCGAAAACCCGCACTGAAATTGTAGACGAGAATGGCCATAACAGTACAACGACCCCAAAAACTACATGTGATTTCATTCAGAATATGATGCTAAATATAAATAAGTAAATAACACGTATTCCACAAAGACACACTTTTGTCAAACAGGAACATAATGCCAAAAATAAATAACACGTCTTTCACAGACACGTTTTCCATAGATTCATACTTCCTTAGCTGCTTTCATACTTGCTTCAGCACTAGATAAGATGGAGTTAGTTTAGTTATTTAATTTATTAATTAATTAAGCATCTAGGAAGCTAAGTCTTACCTAATTCTGTAAAATATTAAGTATAAGAATTTTCTAAGCAAATTTTTTCGATTGAAAGAAATTTCTGAGCAATTGTGAGGATTGGTACCATGCTTTTGCACTAAAATTAGTTTAGTTAATTAATTAAGCATGTAGGAAGTTTCGTCTTACCTAATTCTGTGAATAAATAAGTAAAAGTATTTTCTAATCAACTGAGAGAAATTGGTACCATGCTTTTCTGTTGCCAGTTGACTATATAATCAACATGTAGCTAGCTTTTGCAGCATATCATGTGAAAGATAAATTTTGTGCTGAGTTTCGGCGATTCCGGCCAGGCGCCAGCTGAACTTTCAAGATGTACTATAAGTATGTCATAGTAGGAGGAAGATTTCCATGGAGTAAACCTTCCGTGCAGCGTCAATGGAGTTTTGTCTCCAACGATTCATATGATTTGTGGCCCAATCCATACGATCTATTCCTCCTAGATCCAGATATAAGGAAACAAAGGGAAATGTTAGAAAGGATGGACGAAATCAATAAGGTAGCTCATCTATTTCTTGTGACAAAAAATTTGGCACGGTCGGAGGCTGCATTAGATAGACTCTCGGAGCTTCTGGGAGAAGCGGATAATAAGGTAGAAAAAACAGTGCTGCCAGTATTCTACGGTGTTGATCCCTCCGATGTACGACATCAAACAGGAAGTTTTGCTCAAGCCTTTGCAGACCATGAGAAAAAGTACAAGGATGACGACCCACAAAAGGTAAAAAGATGGAGAGCTGCTTTAACGAAACTGGGAAATCTTGCAGGCTGGGTTTCAAAGGACTGGTATGCATTATTTTTCCCTCTTCTTTCATCTTCTTATTTGTCATCTATTATTTAGTTACCTTAGAGCATCTCCAACAATAAAAGCTTTTTTTTTAGCTAAATCATCTAAAAGTTAAATTTAGTTAGTAAATTTCTAGCTTTTCCTCCAGCAATATTAGCTAAACTAAAAAAATTGAACGTGGAGTGTTTAGCTTTTTGTTATTTTCTCTCTCCTCCCTAGCTAAATTTAGCTAGAGATTTTAGCAAAAGCCAAATTTGACTTTCATATAGATATTCTGCTGGAGTGCTAAACTATCTCAAATTAGCCAAATTTTTAACTGTTTGTTGAAATACCTAGTCTGTTGGAGATGCTCTTATATAGCAGACCAGCAGTTGCCTCATTTTTTCTTTTTGAGTTTTTCTATTGGAATGTCTAAATTTACTCACTTGACCTCCTATGCTTTTTACACCTCTTATCAACTTTGCAAGTACTAAATTTACTCACTAAAGTTCCTTAAATAACTTCATTCATATAATTTGCAAACAAACTATTATCTTTAAAATAAAAAAACTTAGTCATTTCAATGATTTAATTACTCTATAAATCTTAATTACATATCCATTCCTTAATCAGATAATATAAATCTCTTTTTTCAATAAAAGAAAATCAAACACAAGGTATTGAGTTTCAAAAATTAATTTCTAATCAACAAGAAAATAACATGAACTTTTCTGTGGTTTTTTTTTTATTTTATGTTTTAGCTGTGCAAAAAAAAGAAAAGATTAGTCATTTTAAATTAATGTTTATTTTATTTTCTCTATTTTCTGTGTCTCATGATTAATTATTTAAATATTTATTTAGGTTTTTTTAATTGCTAGCTCATTTTATTTTTTATTTTTTACAAATATATTGGATAGACTTAGGGCTGTCAATGGGTCGTGTCGGGTTGGGTTCGTGTCGGATCAAGATATTTGTCGTGTCACAAAAAACAAACCCAAACTCAACTCATTTAATAATCGTGTCAAAAATTTAAACTCAAACCCAACCTATTTATTAAATGGGTTACCCATTTCCAACCCGCTTAACCCATTTAATAAATAGGTTTGAGAAAGAAAGGAGTTGCATTCTATAATTTTGTTATGCAATTGAGATTATATCAGGAATAAGTATATTGGACATGCAATTATATATACTTTTTACATAACTTTTTTTTTTTTTAATCGAACTCATGATCTTTACAATGTTATAATTATAACTTACCAATATGTCACAGATCACCAGCCAGAACTTCTTTCCTACATAGTTATTTTTCACCTAAAAAATTCATTAGATATTAATTGAAAGAAAACTTGTATGAGAAACATTCATGAAGGTCAATAAAAGAAAAATGAAAAATGTAGTAAGTCTTTTAGGCGAGCTAATTGATCCTTTACTTGCTTGTTTATAACTATTGGAAATTGTTATACACCTCACAAAATATCCTTCTTCTTTTTTCATTCATCCCCACCTGTTGGAGATGAAAAATTCCGTAGAGGAGTTTGACCCAACAATTAATGCGGACTGGAGTGGGAGCTGACCGGGAACAATCGAGAAGCTTTCCTCGAGCGTTGATCTGGAGTTTGACCGTTGGCTAGAGAAGGAGGGGGGGTACCTGCAGAAAACCCTCCGATGCCTAAGTCAGTACGTTTCTTAGTAGTGGAGTAGAGAGAATTGGAATTCAATGGATTACCTGGACGTCGAGCCTCCTTTATATAGGTGATGACTTACTTCGGGAACAAGCCGCCATTATTTCTGCTTTGATGGCTGCATTTATTTACACACTTATAATGATAATTATTGCTGCACTAATAACAGTTAATCATTACGTACTTACAACCGTCATTCATTGCGCACTTATAATTATAATCATTGTGCGTAGTTATTGTCGTAATAATCGCCGCATTCATGACTAAAATTTAACGCCATACTAACTGCGGAGTTAATCGCCTTAATTGCATGCCCAGCAGAATTTAACCACTCCCACAATGCCCCCAAATTTTCTCTTTGGACACTCGTCCTAAGAGGAAATTTCCATTCTCTAGCTGCTTCAAATCTTGCCTTGAATATTTCCTCGAGCCCTGGCCGTCCCGATTCTTTCCTCGAGCCTTGGCGGCCCCGATTCTTTCCTCAGGCCCTGGCCGCCCCGATTCTTTCCTCGGGCCCTGGCCTTCCTGGCCGCCCTGAATATTTCCTCAGGCCCTGGCCGCCTTGAATCTTTCCTCGGGCCCTGGCCGCCTCGATTCTTTCCTCGGGCCCTAGCCGCCTCGATTCTTTCCTCGGGCCCTAGCCGCCTCGATTCTTTCCTCAAGGCGAAGATTCATTTTCAGCATGAGACATGGAATTGCCCCCATTTCCCTTTGAATCTGATCAATAATATTTTATTCTCCTTGGCCACCGGCCTTGGGTATTTACTCTGGCCACCAGCTTGACACATACATTTCAACAACTGACCACAAATATATTTCAAATATAAAAGGAAAAAGTCAGAATATGATTACTAAAGGAAAGAACGCTAGTCTACGTTACCCAGACTTTTGTCACTTCGAGGCTTGTATTCCATCACTCCCAGTCCTTAGTGACAGAAATGGAATCCCATCAGGGGCAGCTCCAGCCATCACTTTTTAGGGATAAGTGTTTTCCACAGACGGCTCCACTTGTTGGTGACGAAAAATTCCGATTAGGAATTTGACCCAACAATTAATGCGGACTGGAGCGGAAGCTGAACCGGGGACAATTAAGAGGTTTCAATTTGTCGTTGACTTGATGTTGACGAAGCGCAGACTCCTTTTAGTTTCCTCCTTCTGTATTCTCCCTAGGAGAGCTCCCTCCGTAACCTCCCTATGCGAGCTCCCTCTGTAACCTCCCTATGCGTGTTCCCTCCGTAACCTCCCTATGCGGGCTCCCTACGTAATCTCCCTATGCGATCTCCCTCCGTAACCTCCCTATGTGAGCTCCCTCCATAACCTCCCTATGCGAGCTCCCTACGTAACCTCCCTATGCGATCTCCCTCCGTAACCTCCCTATGCGAGCTCCCTACGTAACCTCCCTATGCGACCTCCCTCCGTAACCTCCCTATGCGAGTTCCCTCCGTAACCTCCATATGCGGGCTCCCTACGTAACCTCCCTATGCGATCTCCCTCCGTAACCTCCCTATGCGAGCTCCCTCCGTAACCTCCCTATGCGAGCTCCCTACGTAACCTCCCTATGCGAGCTCCCTCCGTAACCTCCCTATGCGACCTCCCTCTGTAACCTCCCTTCGTAGTCTATCTTCGCTCTGTCACCTATCTATGTAAACTCCCTCTATAACCTCTCTCCGCAGCTCCTCTTCGTAATCTCTCTCTGCTTCTTGGCTTTGACGAAGAAGCGAAGTCTCCTCTCTATCGTCGATGTGAGAGAGGAGGAGGGGGTACCTGCAAAAGACCCTCCAATGCCTAAGTCAGTATTTTTCCAATTGAGGTCTCGACTAGAGTTCGATATCCCACAGATAGCCCTGGCGAGGGGTGAGGCACGCCATCCCACAGACAGCGCCGTCTGTGAGCCACTCTAAAAGGAGTCCTGCAGCGAGGGTGTGGTCCACATCCCACCCCCCCCTCCCACGGCGAGGGGTGAGTCACGCCATCCCACCCCCGCCTCCAGCGAGGGTGTGGTTCATCATCCCACCCCCGCCTCCAGCGAGGGTGAAGTCTAGAAGGTCGCACAAGTTGAATCAAACAATAGTTTAGTCATTCTCACCACTAGCTTCCATTGCATTTAAAGATCAATTATGAACTATAATCATAGGAGTAACTGCTAAATGTCGATCAGTGTTACCTGGGTTGGTGCCCATTTGTTACTTTGAAGGGAGACTAACCGGCGTCCCTTTCGAATTCAGCTGCGAGCCCTCGAGAACTGGCTCGATTATACTCATCGATCACTTTCCTCAGCACATGCTTCCTTCGAGCCCTCGAGGATTGGCCTGTACTGGTTCCTCCAGTTGTTCATCCAATCAGTGTGCCGCTTGCCCCCTCGACATGAGGTCTATTTAAGCCTTTGCTGGTGGCATAGCCGGCCCCTGCATTTGTCACTCTATTGGTTTAGCAAGCACCGTCCCTGACCTCGCCGCTGCCTCAGCCTTTGCATCTCATCATTCAAAGGCAAGTTCAGATCTTACAGTAGTTTTGAGGCAAGTCTGTTTGGGGATTGGATTTTGTCACCGCCAGTCCTCGGTGACAGAAATGAGATGTCTTGAGGTGCAGCTCCCACCATCACTTTTTAGGGAAAAGTGCTTCTCACAGACGGCGCCACTTGTTGGTGCAGAAAAATTCCGTAGAGGAGTTTGACCCAACAATTAATGCGGACTGGAGCGGGAGCTGACCGGGAACAATCGAGAAGCTTTCCTCGAGCGTTGACCTGGAGTTTGACCGTCGGCTAGAGGAGGAGGGGGGGTACCTGCAGAAAACCCTCTGATGTCTAAGTCAGTACGTTTCTTAGTAGTGGAGTAGAGAGAATTGGAATTCGATGGATTACCTGGACATCGAGCCTCCTTTATATAGGTGATGACTTACTTCGGGAACAAGCCGCCATTATTTCTGCTTTGATGGCTACATTTATTTACACACTTATAATGATAATTATTGCTGCACTAATAACAGTTAATCATTGCGTACTTACGACCGTCATTCATTGCGCACTTATAATTATAATCATTGTGCGTAGTTATTGTCGTAATAATCACCGCATTCATGACTGAAATTTAACGCCATACTAACTGCGGAGTTAATCGCCTTAATTGCATGCCCAGCAGAATTTAACCACTCCCACACCACCCTATCAATCCTAACCCTGACATCTATAATGTTAGCAATGTCAGCTTTTCAAAGGTTACTGTTCAGGAGCACCTCAAAATATCAATGTACACACCTTTTTGTTTTGTTTTATTACATCAATGGTCTATAGTACTAGTATGGACAATTAAAGTCTAACAAAAAGTGCCTTATAGCAATTTGAGGCGTATTGTAACAATTCTCAAATTATTTTATTTTTATTTGAAGTATATAAATGTAGTGTCTACATGTAAGAAAAACTATTATAAATGCCTTATTAATAAATGCCCGAACTTGATTGAAGTCTTTGCAGACAAGCTGTAGACGACTATCCATAAAATTTCATTCAAATTAATGAATTATTACTTGTTTTATAACTTCATTTACTACAGTTGATTTCCACGTCAAAAACCCATTTGCAATTTTAGTCAAAACAATTTATTTAGTTTTTTTAATCGTTTTTCTTTTAGTACGCGACAAAAAAAAAGAAACAAAAAGACAAAATAATATGTTGCCAGTCCTTTACTGATTGTATCATTTGTATGATATTTAATTTTTTCAGCGATGATAGTAAAGAAAAATTAAAAACAAGTAGGAAAAAGATTCTCATCTGATTCATTTAAATGAAGCTGCTGGAATAAAAAAAGATATTGCCATCCAATTGGGAAAACTTTTTCTCTAAATCTCTTAAAAATTCAAGATCAAGATATTGCACGTATAACTTGAATATATGATGAAATATTATGCTTTCCCTAAACTAATCGAATAATATTATCTCTGTTCACTGTATAGGCACGAAACAGAACTCATTCCAGCAGTTGTTCATAAGATACGGAAACATGTGCCGTCAACACCTGCTTGTCGACGGAGGCATGATGTCTTTCTAAGTTTTAGAGGGAAGGATACCCGCTTGAATTTTACGGACCATCTATATGCTGCATTAATTCAGTGCGGAATTTCCACCTTTAGAGATGACATAGATCTTGAGAAAGGAAAGTCCATTCGCAAACAACTCGACAAAGCAATTGAGGGATCAAAGGTTTGGGTTGTCATCGTTTCACCAGACTATGCTTCCTCAAAATGGTGCTTGAATGAGCTTTTGAAGATTCTTGAATGCAGAAAAGCATCTAAAGTGGGAGGGAAGAGTGAAACTTTGATGAAGCCATCTGCAGAATATGAAGAACAAGTTCATACCTTGGTGAATGGAGACAAAACACATAAGGGGAAGGCTAGTTTGCGGAACAAGGAAAACATCACTGATCATAATAAAAGGTTATTCATCTTCAGTTTCTTGCATGTTAATTAATCATTCTACTTCCTTTGCCAATTGTTTTAGTACCGTTGTTTTCAGGGAAATGGGTGAGTTCAGACTTGGTGTTACCTATGGCGGAAAGTGGGTTGGTTCTGTTTACATAGGTGGTAGGACACAAGAAATAGTGGTTTCAGAAGACATTACTTATAATGAGCTTCTAGATCAACTGTATCATATTGTTGGAGTATCTCCAAATGAAAATGAGATCATGATCAGTACGATTGATGAATCAAAATCACCAGCTTATCCTGTGGAGATAATCAATGATGATGACCTCAAAAATTTTATTGATCAGAGCATTTCTTCCGATATGCACTTGAAGCATCCATTGCCAAATTCCTTTGAAAGGTACTCTCAACTTTTAATTTTGGGATACTTTTGGTAACACAACTTCAGACTTATTGATCATTTGTGTTTGTCTTCTTTAGCTACTAAAATGCTTTGATATCTTCTACTACTTTGGTTCACCTAGTAATAGTATTACTCTTATTTTAATTATTTACTACCACATTACTATTGCTGTTATTGTTTGGGATACCAGAGCTATAATAAAACGAAAAGTGGGGTTTTGTTTAGGGTTTATATATATATATATATATAGGGCAAAATACTGTTTAGTCCCTGAAGTATGCCTTCGTCCTCATTTCAATCCCTGTCTTTCTAATTTAATCCCTAAAGTCCCTGAACTCAAAATTTTTAGTCCAACTGGTCCATTCCTTCCATTTTCTCCGGTTGCTCGATGACGTGTCAGTTATTGCTTGCCAGCTCAGCGCCACGTAAGACACATATTTTGTAAAGTGACGAGAATACCCTTGTTCTTCCTTCTTTCTCTTTACACCGAGCTCTCCACCAGCACCGAGCTCTCCATCCAAACACATCCTTGGATTTGCCCAAACCAACTCCAATTTACAGATCCCAAACCTCCATCGTCTTTTCATTCGATGGGCGACTGTGAGCTCCCTGCTCTAATCACGGGTCGAATCCAAACCCTGCCCTCTTCCTCTTCTTCATCATCTGACCCACAAACCCACCTTGAAGATGCAACAAAACCATCTTCTTCGCCGCCAATTTCTGATGTTCTGGAGCAAAAGGAGGTCATCCACTCCAAGCTCGCTGTCTTCGCCCTCATCAACTAGCTCGAGCAGCTTTGCCGGTCCCTCTCCCTCGCCTTCTCCCTCCAAGCCCACCATCAAAGGCTTCGGGATCCGCGAAGTGGATCAGAAGACAGATCGGGCAGCCCATCGACTCGCTGTAGAGGAAGGACGGTAAGGTTTCCTATTGGGGGTTTTACTTGACGAAATTGACGAAGAACCGGCTGTGGCTGTGGGACCGGCTATGGGACGAACAGATCGACGTTTGGGACAAAGGCTCTGAGGCGGTGGGGCTGGCTGTGGGATTCGATGTCGAGAGGGAAGCAAGCAAAGCGGTTCTGGGCGAGGAAGATGGTTGTGGCTTGAAAAGTCCAGCTGATGTCGTTGCCGTAGCCATGGACCATGAAGATGAGGCCACGTGGAGGAGAGACGAGGGGAAGCCATTGGCGGGTGAAGAGCTTGAGGTTGCTAGGAGAGGTGAAGTAGGATTTGGAAGATTTGATCCCCTGCTGATCGTAGTAGTCTTGCTCTGGTGGGTGTTTTGTAATTGATGGTTTATGGGTGGTGGTGGTTATTTGCTCTTTGTTGCTGATGGTGGTGGGTTGTAGGTCATCGGCGTTAGTTTTGGGTTCAAGATGGTTTCAATTTTGTTGCTGGTGAGCTAGGTGGTGGTGGTTTCTCTCTCTATGTTGCTGCTCACCACTGTCACCATCATACTCGTTGGCGCTCCCACCGACAAGCACCGGTCATCCCACCGTCGTACCATCACCCCTCTCCTCTTCATCCCAGTCTGAACAACTTCTCAGTACACCCACGACGGCGAAGGAGAAAAAATCTCTCGTATCAATGATCTGGAAAGAGGGAGAAAGAAGGTAAGAAAGAAGAGAGATGAAATTTTGGAAGAAACTGAAGCAGGGGTATTCTCGTCACTTTACAAAATATGTGTCTTACGTGGCGCTGAGCTGGCAAGCAATAACTGACACGTCATCGAGCAACCGGAGAAAATGGAAGGAATGGACCAGTTGGACTAAAAATTTTGAGTTCAGGGACTTTAGGGATTAAATTAGAAAGACAGGGATTGAAATGAGGACGAAGGCATACTTCAGGGACTAAACAGTATTTTGCCCAT
>BDJD01003252.1:228518-247398 GCA_002564525.1 Rosa multiflora | reverse complement strand
TTTCCGATGGATGTCGAGAGGGCGGTGGGAATGTGGCTGGTCATAAGCACCAGTGCAGAAGATGCAATGCATATCAGCTTGGCGACGAAAACTCCGAGGGTCACTGTAGGGAAGTGACTTCATGATTAAGAGAGCCTTTTTGTACTTGGCAATGAAGCCACGACCAACACGGTGTGCTGGCCTCCGAATTCTTAGAGGGGTTGAAGGATCTGGAAATTGAAAATCAATGACGGGTTCTTCTGCTATACTTCTTGGAGGACAACAATAGACAAGAAGATCTGGCCTTCCATAAGATGAGTGACAACTTGTTAAGTTGAGACTTACTGAAAGGTCCTCTTTATCAATCTTGTAGCCTACTGAAGACTCATCTGAGTCAACTATTCCTAATACGCCTAGGACTGTGTCCATAAGTTTCCTGAAAACAAAGAGTAGAAGTGACTTCAGAACAGTTTTGAGTTGCAAGTATCATCTCTAGTCCCATTGCCACCTCTAAGGCCCCAGTTGGGACAGATGTAAATGCTTTTGAAATCGATATACAGATTATAGAAATAGCAAATTTCTAGCTTGTATAATCTTCATAGGGAAGTGGTAACTTGATAAGCTGATTGATTCTATTTTACCAAATAGCTCAACCTGCTTATATTAAGAAATAAGTTGCTAAAATCATAATAACCGCAGGGCCAAATTGGACCTAATTATCCCCAAGACACCTCAACTAACTTGACCCACCAAGTCACTTGAAAACTAATTATTATTATTATTTTTTTAAAAAGAAAAAATATCTCTTACTCAAACTTTTTAATAATTTTGATTTTGTTTTTTTCTTCAAAAAGCTTCTTTATTTATCAATTATTTAAGTCACGTGCACAATAAGTTATTTTAAGTCATTTATAAATTTGTGATTTGACCATGATTCCAGGGTGAAAATATTATTTATTTATTTTTAGTGAAAATGTCAATAAATAACTGACAATATTACAGCTAAGAATAAATAACAACTAGTCCAAACCACATGGTGTGTTGTGGTGGACGAGCGGCCTAGTCTGGAACCCCCAGGTCTAGCGTTCGATTCCCAGCTCCACCTAGTGGCTAGCAGATTTGAGGGACTTGGGTTTGTTAACACCTAAGGTTCGTGCGTCTGCGGTGCAGTGATTAGTCTGGCAATGTTGGGATACACTGCATGGGTGGGTGTGTAAAGGCTCTACTGTCGTCTTGCCCCTCAAAAAAAAAAAAAAAAACAACTAGTCCATACGTCAAATTCATGACATTTCACTTACAAAATAATAATTAATAATATTGGGCCAAGTGCAAGAATCTTGCAGATGATACCTTCTTTCTTAAAGTTCACATATATGGATGCATCACCAGCCCTCAGAGGCGGCCTTGGGGGTGTTCAAATAGAGCAGCCGCACAAGGCCTCCGGTTTTTGAAGGCCTCTGAATTCAATTTTATAATGGCTTTAGATAAATATATATGTCAAGAATGCTAAAACTTACTAAATTGTTGTTTAGTTTAGTTGGCAACTCTACTATAAATTGTTAGGCTTGATTGGTCTTGGGTTCAAAACCCATGGGTACTTAGCTCTATTTATTTTTTTCTTTGCCTTTTTTCTGATCATCTATCTTCTTTTAATTTTTTTTTGGTCTTTTCATTCCTAAGGCCTCTCTACTTTCTTCTTCAATCTTGTGTCATGTTTCTTGACTTTCTTCTTTTTTCTTTTTTTCTTTCTTTCTATTTTTCCTTCCTTGTTTATGTTTTTAGGCCTCCACCATTTTTTTCTTTTATTTACACCAAACATTTTTTTCCTAGTTCTTCTAATCGAGATCGTGATTAATAAGACATTATTTAAATTTTTGCACTAGGCCTCTTAATTTTCAGGACCGGCCCTGCCAGCCCTCATATGATGTGTGGCTTCACACGGAGCTAACCATAAAAAAGTGGGTGAATAGTGACTAACTCAATACCTAAATGATCCTAACTCAATAACCTAATGGGTGAACTTGCTCTAAGAGATCGAAACAATAACAACTTAATTGGCTGCCTAACACGTAACTGTGGTAGGGCAAGGAACTTCACTCAAACGATCAGGATGAAATCTACTTCCATTAGAGCAAGTTCACCGGTTGGGTCACCGGGTCATCTACTATTCACTGCTTTTTAGTGTATATTTTCATTCTTTGAGTCACGAAATACACTGTGCTCGTGACCCAGGACACGAAATACACTATGCAGGTCACCAGGGTGACCCAGAACACTGTACAGGGTGACCCAGGGCACGAAATACACTGTGCTCGTGACCCAGAGGGTAAAATTAACACTAAAAAACAGTGAATAGTGGGTGACCTGGTGAACTTGCTCTTAGGCTTAACCAAAAACAGAAATGAAAGGACATCTATCACCACTCCTAGGTTAAGAGGACCTGCTGGAGTACTAATACATCTACTTTACCTCGTTCCATCGTACTTAAGACAAATAAAACCGTCCCTTCGTCAAGCCTAACTATGAACATTCATAGAGTACGTCGGGCCTAGGATTAAGACTTGCTAGGCTGCCTTGATGGGCATATATCAGGTCGACCTCGCAATATTAATTCTTCTGGGCGAGTCGTCGACCTCGCAATATTAATTCTTCTGGACGAGTCTTCATAAATAGCAAACTAGGCATATTCTTTATCCCACAATCCCTATTTACTAATAAAAAAACAAAGGTTGGGTAAAACCGGACCTCTAAATTGTTGAGAATATATATATCCCACATGAAAAAAATGGCACATTGCCTATGAGTTTATAAGGGCTTGGGCCGCTCCATCTATTGCTAATTGGTTTTGGATGTGAACCCCATATTACTTTATCATGGTATCAGAGCGGGTTATCCCACCTGTGCGCATGCCTTGCGGCCACACAGGCTCCACGTCACCCAAAGTTCTTAGATTGTAAACCTTATATACCAAATGAAGTATGTACCAAATCATTTGAGAAGACTAATGTTCTTTTACCAAATAATGTGCTTTCAGCTAATTAACCAGATAGAAATCTTGATCTAATCAAATCGCAACTCAAGTTTGTTTACCCTTCCTCGCTACTTGGATCAACCCCAAGACTTTTCAAAACATGTCTTCAGTAACTCCATGCAGATATTAGTTTTTAGTTTCATTTTTTATTATTATTTTATTTTTTTACTTTTGCACACAGAACCGTGCATGCATGTTTAATATATAGATGCATATATTGAGAACTAAATTACCTCCTACTATATCTTCTCCAAGTTTAAACATCCTATAAGTCACTGGTTAATTTACCGCTAACCATGAGATTGGAACCGTGATGTGATCAATTAAACCAAAGCTGCAAAGGTAATTAACCTGTAATTCATGCATACCAAGATTCATTAGGATCTCTGAGGACCAGAAGAGTCAGACGCAATACTGCAAACATGATGAATATCAAGGTAACAGCGAAACCCCATTTCTTTGCTGCATCCATAGCTTCCCAAGTTTCCAGCAGCTGCTAGCAAATTGTTAAGATCTATATAGCTCCTCACCACCTGTACCCAAAATTAACATGGTGAGTAAAGTTATTCACGTATATAAATCAATGCATTCGATGTCTTTAAATAAGAGTTTGAGTTTCCATTAACTCACTGTATATCCCAAGCTGTTCATATGCATATGGTGAATGTTTCAATAACACACACACACAAACACACGAGAATTGAAGAACTGAAGAATCGAAGTGTATGTATATGTACTAGCTAGAGCTATCTAGCTGAACCATATATGGAGAAAATGAATCTGCTGGAGATCGATCGACGAGTAATTAACTACTAGCTGGCTAGAGAGCTCTGCCTGGACAACGTCTTTGAATTGCTTTCTGTCCTGATACCCAAAGTCTTCTTTAAATAAACCGAAATTACGTACAAGTAGTACATGTGGCCAAGGAGAGGGGTTTTCAGCGTGGGGACCAAGATGCAAAGTAATTGTTAAATACAATTTTTTTTTTTGGTATGGATTTGTTAATTACAATTTCAGGAGGAGATTTTGTTATGTATGACTTTTGTATGAAAAAGCTTAAATTTGTGCATTTCACTTCAATCTCTTAAACGAAAAGTGTAAGTTTTATTTGCACGTTCAAATTTAATATAAATATACATTACTTATATCTTTTTATTATACGTACTTAGATGCAATATACAAATGGTGAAGTTGATAATGACAATCAGAAGAGCTTTGTACTCAACAATCAGAGATTTTGTTACAGCCAAAGGCCGTTGGGTAACAACTATACCCATGTTCCCTTTTTAGGAGTGTTTCCAAATTGAAATTTTATATACCAAATTGACATGTTTGTAGCCAGTTATTTTATTTTTCCATGGCTCATTTTACATTACTCCATGCTTTGAAAATTAAGTTTCGACAAGAATCCTTTGAAAATCTAGTGCAGAAGTGTTATTAAAGTCTTTGAATTTGAAGCGGGATCCACACTTGGAGAAAAGACAGCCAGTCTTTAGTCCTTTCCAAAAACAGTCATACATGAATACAATTAATACTACAACTAGATTGAACAGAGTGTTCGTGGCCAAATTGCTAACTTAAAATCCACAACAAAAAGGTGTGGACTTTGTGCCTGTACGTGCTTAATACTGAACCAATAGAACAACTATTTACACCCAGTCATATTCATCGCTACCTGCCAGTGCTAATGAGTTGAAACATGGAATTAGTGAACTTGAAAAAACTATGATAAAGTAGAGATGTATCTGCCATTGTGAATCCATCATTGTAAAAATTAAAGTTAATTTGCTACCATGGGAAGGACTGTGTAAATTTTCCAACAACTACAACGGGAAGAATATTTCTAAATAAATCAATGGTTGCGGACATCACACTGTTGAAGAATGTTGACATTTAGTGTGCCTTGTCTAATTAGGATTAGTTCTATAGTTGTAATAGGAGAGATTTTCTACTCCGAGTTAGAATAGAAATCCTTATACTCCAAGATTATGTACTTTGTAATCCCTATATATAGGGCTTCTATTATCAATGAATATACACAATTCTCTTCTCAATCTCTCTCGAATCTCATATCCTTAAACACGTTATCAGCTCAAGCCCTAACCTTGAAATCAAAAACTCAAAACCAGAAAATTCTCCAACATTAGCCTTGCCAAGCACCTAGCCCGCGCTAGCTCGCCTGCCCCTGCAGCCCTCTCGGCCAGACCTGCGGCCAGCATAGCTAGCCACCTTAGCCAACCTCCAGACCGTACTGGCCGCATCTCGGCTAAATTTCAGTGTCCTGCGGTCAAGCTACCTGGCAGCCCCGAAACAAGTCTAGCACGCACCAGGCTTCCAATCATCCAAGGTTTGAAGCTCCAATTTTAACCAAGTAAGTATTTAAGTTAAATTTCCCGCTTTCTTGTCTTCTAATTTCTTTCTTTTCTCGGGGACTTGCGACCTCCCTTCTTCTACATCCCACCTTTCTGTAACTTGGGTTCGATTATTTGAAAAACGGAATTGTGGGGATTCACGCTATATACGAACTAAGAGCGTTTAGACTTCAGACTAAGAGCATCTGTAAACATCGATTTATGACCATATAAACATCATTGTTTTGGTCTAATCCAAATATTCTTGAAAATCGATTTCTTGGTAGCATTAAGGCTCAGAAATCTTATTAATATTAGTTGTTGTGGAAGCTTTGACTCTGAAGCTAATCTATTTCTCCTTCTTATTTTCAGGATGTCGAAATCAAAGCTCGAATCCTATGCTTGATTTAACTGGCTCAGAATACCACACTTGGGGCACAGATGTTGAGAACCATCTCAGGTTGAAAGGGATCCTAACCATAATTCAGGCACCAAACCTTGAACTGATATTCGAGTGTACGGCTACAAACAATGCCACTGCCCTCATCTTGATGCGACACCACATGGACAAATAACTCTAATTGGAGTACATGGCGATCAAGGATGCTAACTATGGGTAGCGCTACAAGAACATTTTGGTAATGTCCAGGATTCCCTCCTCCATGACTTAAAGGTTCAATGGAGCAATCGAAGATTCGCCGACTTCAAATCTGTCTCTGAATATCATTCAAAAGGTCTATGCCTCAAACCATGTTGGGGTTATTTGGACCTCTGTCACAGAGCATGAGCTAATTGAGGAATCTCTCTCCACCTTCCCAGTCTTGAAGCAATACAGAGGTGAGTACAATGCTGGACAAGTCACGAGGTTTAATCGACTAATTAATGTCATGTCTGTAGCTGAGAAACAGGAAAACATCCTCGTGAAGAATTATAATTCAAGGCCTGTTGAAACTAAGAGCGTTCACGAGGCAAATTATAATAACGCACCCAAAGGAAGGCGCAAGGAGCGGAACCTTAAAGTTAAGGGACAAAATGGACGTGTGGGTCCATATGACAGCTCTACAAAGGAAAGTAACTGCCAAACTAGAGTGATAGCACGTGGGAAAAACACCACATGTAGGAGAGGAGGGCACAACGCCGCCGGCCATAGGCATGGCGCCACCGTCCAACGTGGATGACAAAATCGCCCTCGTGCACAAGGTGCACCTCAATTAAAAGGTGGCAATCACAATGATGCATGTCATAGATGTGGATCTATTGAAAATTGGTTTAAGCAATGCAATACAAGTAACAAGTTAGTTGAACAATACAAGGCATATAGGGACTTGAGAGAGCAAGAAGCCTATTTAGTTGAAGAAGGAGATGATGGTGATGACAATGATGTCAATCTTACCATAGCGGACTTCAAATATGGCAAAGAAGTGCACAAGAATGCCGCATATTTTGATTAGGGTAGTCCTTTTTATTTTCCAAGAATTATGTAATGGCAATTATGCCTTAATCAATAAACGACATTTTGTATTAACACTTTCTCACTAGGCTCATCCAAAATTAATTGTGGTGTCTAGGAAAGGTTTGAACTGAGAGAACGGTTTTACAAGTGAGCATAGCTCTACCACAATCTCGCCTTACCTTACCTAGTCTCAACCAAATTGGAGTTACCAAATGGATTGAGTGACTATAATTTGTCTAAGTTTGATTTTTATTTTGGATTAGATTTTGGTCAAGAAACTTAATGTAATCATTGACTATTATTAATAAAGTCTCGACTTATTTTGATTTACTTCGAAATAGGCAATTTTTTCCTATGGATGTCGCCTACTCGATCTTCCGTGACTATAATGGTTGGCTCATCCAAATTGATTCATGGTAGAGGACTAGCCCAATATATGTTACCAAATGGCACAAATATTAATATCACCGAAGCTGTTTATGCTTCTAGGGCTAGAAGAACTCTATTGAGTTTCAAAGATATAAGAGCCAATGGTTTTCATGTGTAAACACATTGAGAATGGACAAGAGTTCCTTTGCATCACCTCTAATGACTACGAACATAAACGAGTCTTAAAGAAACTTATGTGTTGCTCTAGTGAGTTGTATGCAACCACTATACGAATCATTGAGTCCAACCATGTCATGAGAGATGACTTATGAGATTATGACACATATAGGCTTTGGCATGACCGTTTGAGACACCCAGGTCGTGATATGATGATTTGTATACTAAAGACTTCACACAGACATCCATTCTTCAGAACGAAAAGAAGTAAAACTCGAATTTTGGACCAAGGAGTAGCACCTACACCTCACGGTGCCATATATCCCTCTACAAGTCCGGCCATCTAAGGCCTGCGCCGCCTACCCCCTACGGCCCAAAAGTGGCTTTGACGCCACAAGTGCCTCTTTGACTCCTATTTCTACTTCTCAAGTCAATTATGACTTCATGGCTCAACCAAAATCCTCATTGATTGCTTCTAAAGCCCATCTTTCGTTCTGCAAAGCCTGCTATTTAGCAAAATGAGGATCAAGACATCCTGTGCAAAGGACACTAAAGAAAATATTTCATTCTTACAAAGAATCCAAGGTGATATTTGTGGACCTATTCAACCACTTTGTTGACCATTTATGGTGTTGGTTGATGCATCGACACGCTGGTCACATGTTATGCTTTTGTCCACAAGGAATGCTACATTTGCTAAACTCCTAGCTCAAATTATTAAGTTAAGAGCTCACCACCCTGATCATCCTATTAAGTCCATAAGACTTGACAATACTGGGGAGTGTATATCTAAAACTTTTGTTGATTATTGCATGTCCATTGGGATTGAAGTTGAACATCCAGTTCCTCATGTTCACACCAAAATGGTCTCGCAGAAGTTGCCATTAAGAGACTTTAAATGGTTGCTAGAGCATTGGTAATGAGCACCATTCTCCCTATTTCTGCTTGGAGCTATGTAATATTGCATGCAGCTGTGCTTATTCGTCTGAGGCCTACTGCCAATTAACCCTTTTTTGTGTCCTAGATGGTTACTGGGTATGAGCCTGATGTCTCACACTTACGCATATTCTAGTGTACAGTTTATGTGCCAATTGCGTCGCCACAACACATCAAAATGGGTCCTCAACGATGATTAGATATTTATGTTGGATATGACTCTCCAACTATTATCCGCTACTTAGAACCCTTAACAGACAATCTCTTTATTGCTAGATTTGCAGATTGTCACTTTGATGAGACAATCTTCCCATCGTTAGTGGGAGATAAGAACATAAATGTTCAACAAGAATGGCAGAAATTGTCGTGGTCTGTCCCTACTTTGTCTCATCTTGATCCCCGAACTGCACGGCCTGAAATTGAAGTGTGGAGAATTCTTGATCTTCATAATGTAGCAGATTCGATGCCTGATGCGTTTTCTGATATCGCTAAAGTAAGGAGATCACACATACCTACTGCAAACATGCCTGCAAGGATTGAAGTCCCTAAAATTAGAGGACACGATGCCGTACCCAAAGGAATAGAGCACACCGCCGCCATCCCCTATATGGGTGACGCAGTGGCTCAGGCCAGGCGCGCTCCCTGCAAAGAAGCGAAGAAAACCCAAATGTTTGATGGATTCTCACCCAAGAAAGAAAGAGAGTTTGGCACAAAATAATCTATTAATCATCGATATAAATAATCTGTCTCATGAGAATATTCCGGATTATGGTTATGTCCAAGAGACATCATTAGGGGACGCTCCAATGTTATAACAAATTTCAGAGAATAGAGAGATCTCCATGAATTACACTAGTGTACATGAGACGATGAATAGAAACTCTATTTCTATTTATGATGCCTTTGCATATTCTGTTGCAAAAGGAATTATAGAGTATGATGATATCGAACCTCGCTCATTTGAAGAATGTCAATAAAGAACGGATTGGCCTAAGTGGAAAGATACGATCCAGGCTATATTAGATTCACTAACAAAGAGACAGGTATTTGGGCCTATAACGCAGACACCCCAAAGTAAAAATCCATTTGGCCATAAATGGATCATTGGTAGAAAGTGTAATGAGAAAAATGAGGTTGTTAGATACAAAACCCTCCTTGTGGCTCAAGGTTTCTCATAATGCCCTAAAAGCGATAACAAGGAGACATATTCTCCCCTAATGGACATAATGTTCCGCTATCTTGTCAGTTTGATAGTTTCTAAAAAACTTGACATGCAACTTATGAGTATGGTTGCATCATATCTCTATGGGGATCTAGATTTAGAGATATATATGAATGTTTCAGATGGACTTCAATTACCCAAATCAAGTGGCTCTAAACCATGGAGCGCGTTTTCAATAAGGTTAAAATGTTCACTATATGGATTAAAACAATACAGACGGATGTGGTATAACCGTCTAAGTGACTACTTGATTGGGAATGGATATATTAATAATGAAATACGCCCATGCGTGTTCATTAAAAAGACATGTTCTGGATTTGCAATTGTAGTAGTTTATGTTGATGACATGAACCATATTGGAACTCTAGATGAGTTAAAAGAAACTGCTAAGTACTTGAAATCTGAATTTGAGATGAAAGATCTTGAGAAATCACGATTCTGCCTCAGATTAGAACTCAAGCACCGTGATGATGGGATTTTGATCCATCAGTCTGCATATACTCAAAAAAATTATAAGGTGCTTAAATGAAGATAAAGCAAAGCCTATGAGTACTCCCATGATTGGTTGTAGTCTTGATCCTTAAAAAGAACCATTCCATCCAAAGGATGAGGACGAAAAACTACTAGAGGCTGAAGTGCCCTATCTAAGTGCAATAGGCGCATTACTGTACTTAGCTCAATACATAAGGTCAGACATCTCATTTGCAGTGAACTTGTTATCTCGACATAGTTCTGCGCCAACACATTGCCATTGGGTTGGTGTAAAGATAATTTTTCGTTACTTAAAAGTTAAGATTGATATGGACTTATTTTATCCCTACAGAGAGAAGAAGAATGACGGAAGTTTGGGATCGGACCCCATAAGGCAAAAAGCCGCTGTCCAAAGTATGGTTGCTGGCCGTGTTGTCGCCGCCGCCGTCCATGGTGGCTGGCGTTCTCCTCCTCCACTCCATCAAAATGAAAGTGATGTTTTGATGGGTTTTGCTAATGCAGGGTACCTATCTGACCCTCACAAAGGTCTCTCCCAAACAGGTATATATCTTTACCATGGGAAGCACCGCAATATCTTGGAGGTCTACAAAACAGACCCTTGTTGCTACTTCCTCGAATCATGCTAAGATTATTGCTCTACATGAAGCTGTGTGTGAATGCATATGGCTAAGGTCTGTAATTAGACATGTTCGAGGAACTTGTGGTTTGAAGCCTACCACGGATGAACCTATATGCATTTATGAGGATAATGCAGCTTGTATTAAACAAATGAAGTTAGGTTTCATCAAGGGTGACAACACCAAGCATATATCGCCTGAGTTCTTTTATAATCAGCAACAACAATCACTTCTAAAGATTGAAGTGAATCAAATCTGATCAGAGGTTAATGTAGCGGACTTATTTACTAAGTTGTTACCTAAATCCACCTTTGAGAAACATGTGAAGTGCATCAGATTGAGAAAGTTATCCGAACTCTCATGATTGTAGTAATCAAGGGGAGATGTCGACATCAGGGGGAGGTATGATGTCTATATGTTTGATCTCAAATAGTGAAGGACGTGTTGTACTGTTTTATTTTCTCCTCCTCGAGTTTGTTTTTGTCCCACAGAGGTTTTATTACTCAAGTAAGGTTTTTCATGAGGCAACGATCGAAGCGTCATCACCAAGTTTGAAGCAGAACAAGGAGGAGTGTTGAAGAATGTTGACATTTAGTGTGTCTTGTCAAACTAGGATTATTTCTATAGTTGTAATAGGAATCCTTGTACTCCAAAATTATGTACTTTGTAATCCCTATATATAGGGCTCCTATTATCAATGAATATACACAATTCTCTCCTCAATCTCTCTCGAGTCTCATATCCTTAAACACACACAAAATTAACAAACTAAGCATGTGTAAGAAAATAAGAATAAAAGAACAAGTACCCAATAAATTTGTTTGTCTATATCACACAATGCGGAAGCAATATAATAACTTGTGCAAGTCCAAAACTACTGTCATATTTTGCATCAATCAACTCATGTACCATCAATTGTTATGTAAGTACATGATTTAGTCCTGGGTAGCAATGTGACCCAAATGCTCTTATCTTTGTCTGCCACCAAATCCTCAAGCACTTCTGAGATACCAAACTTCATATTGCTTTTTCTGTCATCATCCATCTTTCCATGAGGTATGTGAACAAAGGTTCCAGCAAATTGCCTGAAACCTGGTTCAATTTTACTCTCATCGACTACATTTATATACACATCAAACTTGACATACTTATCAATTCTCACAGAAATTCCATGAACAACCAAAGCCTCTTCCTCTCATCTTTCTCTTGCTTTATTCTGTTAAATTTAGACATGCCCACCTTCATTGTTATGGAGCTCTCAAGATTTCAACCACATGGTCCTAACTCTGCAGGGAAAATGGTTATGTTTTCTCTTATTTTCACTGCATGGTTGGCAATTTTGGATGGAATAGAGTTAGGCTTTGGACGTCTATTTAGCCATGAAAGATCAACCTCCTCATAAACATACCTAAGCTTTTTAGTATCCAAAACATCACGAACTTTGATTCTCACAAGCTGTGAATTCTCATCATGGAAATACAAACTAGAGTTGAGCCAATCAAGATCAAATGTTTGCAAACCAACCTTATGAATTTGCTTCCAAACCTCCCAAAGTCAGTCCACATTCAAGTGTTGTGCATAGAAACTAGGTTCCCTAGCTGCATAATAAAATGCTCCCATGTCTTCCCTCTAGACATTGAAATTGCTACCTACCCATGAGTGCATTATGTTGTGAGGAGCACTCTCTATTGTTCCAGGTTCATCACAAACACCCTCCTCACTATTCTTATAAAGGCACCACATAAAGAGCTCCAGATTCTTTGCTCTAGACACCATTTGGTTATACGTACACACCATGTTCAAGTGCATCCACTCTTTGTCTTCCATATTCTCATCGGTTTTCTTGTAATCGTAGTGTAAATCATTAATTTTTGGTGGGAAGTGAGAAATGTCCCTCTAATTGTCGAAAAAAGGTGAATGCATGTACCATTCAAGCATTACCATTCCATCAGGGCAGTCCCAATTCCAAAATGGTGGAGCAAATGTGTCATCACCAATTAGGCTTCCAACCATGCATTCGTGGAAGTGAAGCAGCATCCAGTGCCAAGAAAAAAAGAACCAGTTTCGATGGATTTTGAGAGGGCGATGGGAATGTGGCTGGTTATAAGCACTAGTACAAAAGATGCAATGCATATTGGCATGACGACGAAAAATCCGAGGGTCACTGTAAGAAAGTGACTTCATGATTATAAGAGCCTTTGTGTACTTGAAATTGAAGTCACGACCTACATGATGTGGCCTTTGAATTCTTAAGGGGGTTAAAGGATCTGGAAATTGAAAATCGATGACGGGTTCTTATGCTATACTTCTTGGAAGGCAACATTAGATAAGAAGATCTGGCCTTCCATAAGTTGATTGATAACTAGTTAAGTTGAAACTCGCTGAGAGGTCCTCTTTATCAATCTTATAGCTTCCTGAAGACTCATCTGACTCAATTATTCCTAATAGACCTAGGATTGTGTCCATAAGTTTCCTGTAAACAAAGAGTAACAGTTGCATCAGAACAACTTTTGAGTTGCAAGTTCAGCAGTCATATATTTCCCAATTACCACCTCTACCCAAAAGGCACCTCAACCAATTAGACTTTTGAGTCACAAGTTCCCTAGTCACATCTTTCCCAATTGCCACCTCAACCCCAGAAGACACCTCAACCAACTAGTTTCTTCATTTACTGACTTCACTTATTAACTTGCACGTTAAACTGATTATTTATTTATATCTACACTAATATTAACAGAAGAGGCTTTGTTAGTCAAAATTAAAAAAAAAAAAAAACAAAGATGGTGCAATGATAGAATAGAAAAAACCCTAAGCGCCGTCTGTACAACGCCGCTAAACTCCGGCAGCCTATTCACCATGTTGTAGGGTAATATTCTCCTCTAGAATTGTCGAGGGATAGTTAACCTTGAAACACAAAGAGCACTTGTAGATCTAGTTAAAGCGCATAAACCATCTCTTATTTTTCTGGCTGAAACCCTAGCGCAGAAAACCCTAATAGATTCACTTACACAGAAGTTGGGGTTCAAAGACAATATTTGTTTCCAACATCAAAGAGATGCTCAAGGAGTAGCCCTGATATGGAATGAAGATACTCATGCTGAATTTAGATCATCATCTGCACATCATATTGATGTATTCATTGGCAAACCAGAAGATACAACTAAATGGAGGTTTACTGGCATTTATGGTTTTGCAGCACGGGAGGCTCGAACATGAACATGGGATTTGATTCGGTCTCTTGTTGCGCAGCCATGCACCCTGCCTTGGCTTATGGCGGGGGTTTTTAATGAGATTATGTCACAAGTGGACAAGTCTGGAGGCCAAAGGAGAGCGTCCCTGCCAATGGAGAATTTTCGCAAGACTATGACAGCAGCCTGTGGTTTTGTAGACATGGGGTTTGTTGGAAGTACGTTTACTTGGAGTAACATGTTTACAAAAGAGAGACTGGATCAGGGCTTCCAAACTCTATCGTGGTGAAGCCTTTTCCCATTTAGTAGAGTTATCACTCTAAATCCCTCAGATTCAGACCATTGCCCTATTTTAGTTGAGGTCAATGCCGAGAAGATGCAATCTAAAAGAGCAAACAAACTCTTTCGTTTTGAGGAAATATGGCATGGTAATCAAATATGTGCAGATATCATTTAGAAAGAATGGGCGCTCCCTACTACAGGTAACGCTTTAAGACAGATTGGTTTTAAGTTCAAAGCTATGGGTAAGAAACGGATGCATTGGCACAAAATGGAGTTTGATAAGCAAAGGGCTTAAATGAGAATCATTCAAGAGAAACTAAATGACATTATGAGACTGCCTTTTTCTCTAGAGCAATATGAACAGCAACTAACCTTGCATGTTAAGTATAGCCAATTGTTGTCTCAACAAGAAAAGTACTGGAGGCAAAGATCCAGAGCCATTTGGCTACAGGATGGAGATCAAAATTCTGCTTTTTCCATTGTAGGGCATGTAACAGGAAAAGCAGAAACTCTATTAAGGGTCTTAATGATGAGCATGGGCAATGGCAGACAAAACCGGCTGAGATACAAAAAGTCTTGACGAGCTATTTTGAGTCTGTCTTCTCTTCTGAAGGTTGTGACTCTAGGGCCCTTCAAGCTGTGATTGATGTTACCCCAACAAAAGTGACTAGTAGCATGAATGAGTCTCTTGTCCAGCCATACATAGATGATGAAATTCGAGCAACTTTATTTCAAATGCATCACTCCAAGAGTTTGGGCCCTGATGGTATGTCCCCTTTCTTCTTTAAAAAGTATTGGAATGTGGTCAGTATGGATGCGTGTACTGCCATTCATAACTTTCTAGAGAGGGGAGAATTATGGTCAGAATCAAATTACACTTTCTTGTGCCTAATCCCTAAAGTCAAGTCGCTAAGGCAGCTGCTCAATTTCGGCCAATTGCTCTATACAATGTGATTTTTCTAATTCCTTCCAAAGTAGTGGCTAATGGATTGAAACTTATACTGCCTGAGATCATCTCACCACTCTAGAGTGCTTATATGCTAGGGAGGTTAATTTCTGATAACACCGTAGTAGCTACTGAGGCTGCCCACTTCATGCATCACTTGAGAAGCCAAGACATAGGTTTTTTCTCCCTGAAACTTGATATTAGTAAAGCCTATGATCATTTAGAATGGCAGTTTCTTCATGCGATATTGCTCAAGTTGGGTTTTCAGTCTTCTTGGGTCTATATGATAATGAGTTGCATTACACAAGTAACCTACTCTATTCTCATTCATGGAGAACCAATTGAAAAGATTACTCCCACCAGAGGTATTAGACAGGGTGATCCATTATCACCCTATCTATTCATGTTGTGTGCAGAAGGGCTGTCATCTTTAATCTCTGAAGCTTTTCATCACAATGCTATTGCTTGACTTAAAATGTGTCCCCAAGCTACAACTCTTCATCATCTATTCTTTGCAGATGATAGTTTCTTATTTGGCACTGCTACAGAAGGGGAATGCTACAAGTTTAAAGAATTACTTGACACTTATGAACGAGCCTCAGGACAAAAGGTGAATTACCAGAAAAGCAGTATGGCATTTAGCAAGAATATGGATATGGAAACACAACACAGGTTTGCTTCTATTCTAGTTGTTAAAAGAGTGGATGAGCATGACAAATATTTAGGCCTACCTTTGAGAGTTGGTAGATCAAAGACGGAGATTTTTGAGTACATTAAGGAAAAATTAACAAAGAAGTTCATTAGTTGGAAAGCAAAGATCTTGAGTTGTGCAGGCAAGGAAATATTAATAAAAGCAGTGGCACAAACAATGCCATTGTATGCTATGAATTGTTATCTCTTACCAAAGGGGCTATGTGATGATATTCATAAGTTGTGTGCATCTTTCTTTTGGGGGGATACTGATGAGAAGAAAAAGATCCATTGGAGAAGTTGGGACAAGCTGTGTTTAACAAAGAAAGAAGGTGGTATGGGATTCAAAAATGTGTATGCTTATAACTTGGCAATGTTGGCCAAACAAGGATGGCGACTAGTAACCAACCCTCACTCACTCATTACAAGGTTGTTCAAAGCTAGGTACTTTCCCAAGAGTTCTTTTTGGGAAGCGAATTTGGGAGACTCGCCCTCCTTTTCCTAGAGAAGTATTCTAAGTGGCAGGCCAATTTTGAAAGCTGGGGTTCAGTGGAAAATTCGTGATGGTAATTTTGTGAGTATTTGGCATGACAAGTGGCTTCTAGTGCACCAGCCAGTACATCTCCAACAGCCAGCCCATACAGAGTTTCATGTCGTGGCTGACCTAATTAATCAAGAAACGAGGGAATGGATTCCAGCCTTTGTGTATGCCTTATTTCCTCATGAAATAGTTGATAAAATCTTGTGCATCCCACTTGGAAGGCGCTCATGCTCAGATAAACTAATCTGGAGTCCAGAGAAAAAAGGTTTATATTCTGTAAAGTCCGCCTGTTGGATAGCTAGAGAACAAGTCATCCAGAATGTTCTCACATCTATTTCTCATGGGGATCCATTTAAAGAGCTTTGGAAGAATTTTGGAAGGCAAAGGTTCTGGGTAAGGTGGTTATTTGTAATTGGAGTGCTTGTAACAATCTCTTTATACAAGGGAGCGTTTGACCACTATAGGCTATACAGGAAGCACCGAGTGTTTGCTATGTCATCATCACATGGAAGACAACTATCATCTCTTCTGTAAGTGTCCTCTAACCATGCAAATACTCTCTGCCCCTCCGTTTAATTTACAACACACTTTGCTACCTCATATGAGTTTCAAGGAATGGATGCTTGAAAGAGCATAACACCTCAAAACTGAAACCCTAGAGAAACTGCATCCACATAATGGTCAATACGGCCCATATGGAAACCACCATTGCCGGATTTTAAATTGAATGTTGATGTAGCCTTCCTTCCTAACCAAAATCATGGTGGAATCGGGGGAGTATTAAGATACTCAACTGGTAAGTTTAAAGCTGCTTTCTTCCAACATGTAATGCATGCAGCATCACCAAAACAATGTGAACTGTTAGCCATTAGGGCTGGTTTGGATCTACTCTCCTCCATGGATATACAGAATGTGAGTATTGAAAGCGACTGCATGGAAGTTGTCTCTAAAGCAAAATGCAAGGATTTTGCTTTATTAGCCAATAGAGGTTTAGTGGATCAAATTAAGGATGTCTGAAGTAGACTGCATGGAGTGACCATTTGCCACACTCCGAGAACCTGCAATGGGGTGGCTCACCGCCTAGCAGCTTTAGGGTTTGAAGCTACTATAGGAGTAATCTGGTTTGATTATGCTCCTCCTTGTATCATTGATGTACTACAGCATGACTGTGCTCAACTCTCTTGAGTTGTTTCAATAAAAGTCATTTTTTTGATTCAAAAAAAGAAGAAGTCAAAACTGAAAAAATGTACCAAAATATCCCTGAAATATTAAAAAACAAAGCATAATTTTTATTCTCCAAGACATAATCATCAAAACACTAAAACAATAAATAATTAGATAAAACTGAAAAAATAGAAAAAGATTTGGGTTCGTGTTCTTCCACGTTCATGAAAACAGGGAATTGCTCTCTCTCTACGTTCGGTTCAACCTCGACTGCTCCTCTTGCCAATTCTAATTATGGATTCCATCTTCACTCTTGCAAAAGCTTCTCAACTCCCAACTGCCAAGATATTGGGTTCACCTTTTCACAGAAGATCTCTGAAGTTATGTCCATCTCTTCTACAGACGGTGAGTTTCATTCAATTTTTAATAGATTTTTTCCTTCAAGGAATCTAATTCTACCCTTAATCTCTAATTCTTTGATTCTTGATTTTTTCCTACAGTAGATTTTTTTCCTCTTCAGAGAGTCTAATTCTATCCCTAATTGATTTCTGATTTTCTTTTCAGAATCGCAATTCGGTACCTATACTTAATTACTTATGGAATCCAATAGGGTTCATCCTTTTAGGTTTGGCATGTGTGCCTTCAATTTCTTTTTCTTTCACTACTTGTTTTTTCCCAAAACTGTGAGTTTAATTTGATGGCTACATGAATGGCGGTACTGGTATGGAATTCGATCAACACTAGTTATGTTCATTCTTTGGTTCATCTTTGTATGTAGGTTTGAACCCAAGTTTTGGAGTTCAACTCCTTTTCGTTGTCTCCACTCGAGACTGTTATTTAGATTATTTATAAATCATTGGTTAGATTATTTGCAACTTCAGCGACCACAACTTCATTTTCATAATCAATATGTCACGCCCCGAATTTTGAGGGCGTCGACAGTTCCGTCCCTGCTATCCTAATTTCGACAAGTTACTCCTCAGACTTTCAAATCTCACACAATTTGGTCCAAAATGACTATTTTGCCCCTCCCTTCCTCTTTTTGTGTTTTTATTTTTCTCTCCTCTCCCCTCCATTCTTCTAAAATTCATAATTAATTCATACAAACTCTGATTTTTGCGTTCCATATATGCACAAGATTGTATCAACGAGCTGTTCCAAATTTTGTAGGTATAAAAAGTCATTTTCACTACCCCCTAAATAACGTTCGTTTCGAAAATCTCCTTTCTTCTAAAATTCACATAATTAATTCATACAAACTCTGATTTTTGCGTTCCATATATGCACAAGATTGTATCAACGAGCTGTTCCAAATTTTGTAGGTATAAAAAGTCATTTTCACTACCCCCTAAATAACATTCGTTTCGAAAATCTCCTTTCTTCTAAAATTCATAATTAATTCATACGAACTCCGATATTTGCGTTCCATATATGTACGAGAT
>BDJD01003252.1:209750-227638 GCA_002564525.1 Rosa multiflora | reverse complement strand
TATTTAGGGGGGTAGTGAAAATGACTTTTTATACGTACAAAATTTGGAACAACTTTCTTCATGAAAGTTGTAGAGCTCGTTCATAAAATCTTGTGCATATATGGAACGCAAAAATTAGAGTTTGTATGAATTAATTATGAATTTGCAATTTCAACTCAAGCAAATGAAATTGTAATAATATCACAATCACAAAACCACGTCTCTTTCTCGCTCTCATATATATATATATATAGACACTTATGAGTTACTCTCAATTTCCCTCATAAGATCACCACAAAACCACGTCACTTTCTCACTCTCATATATATATATAGACACTTATGAGTTACTCTCAATTTCCCTCATAAGATCACCACAAAACCACGTCACTTTCTCACTCTCATATATATATATAGACACTTATGAGTTACTCTCAATTTCCCTCATAAGATCACCACAAAACCACGTCACTTTCTCACTCTCATATATATATATAGACACTTATGAGTTACTCTCAATTTCCCTCATAAGATCACCACAAAACCACGTCACTTTCTCACTCTCATATATATATATAGACACTTATGAGTTACTCTCAATTTCCCTCATAAGATCACCACAAAACCACGTCACTTTCTCACTCTCATATATATATATAGACACTTATGAGTTACTCTCAATTTCCCTCATAAGATCACCACAAAACCACGTCACTTTCTCACTCTCATATATATATATAGACACTTATGAGTCACTCCCCGTTACCCTCATAAGGTCACTCAACATTTGGCAGACAGATTAGAGCTCTAACTGATCGTTTCCACCTACTCGGCGCGAGAGCGTGGTTCACGATTTAATGCTATTAGTTTCCACCTACCCGGCGTGAGAGCGTGGTTCACTAATAGATGCCATGGTCACCCCGTGACCTATTGATCTCCACAGATCAATATATCTCAACAAATCAACAATTTATTGTTTCTCAAACAATAAACTCAACACCTCACTCAATATATAATTTCCTCAACACAAACCAACAACACGTATATTTTATCAAAAATAAAATGTATAAAGTCATTCACACATGTATTAACAACTATAAATATTATAGAATTAAATATAAATATTTAGAACTCCGGTTCGTGAATGAACCATGTGCGGTTTACTCACCTCGATACTCCCGCTGAGTCTTCAAATTACACAATCACACCAACTCGCTCGCCCAAGTAAAAACCCTCAATCGCCTAATCATAAGTGACTTGAATTTAGCCAAAAACTAAAAAATATAAATTGACGACGAGCTAATAGTCGGATCGAATTTATACGACTATCCGACGGTCAGATCGAATTTATACAGCGATCCAACGGTCAGATCGAATTTATATGATGATCCAACGGTCGGATCGAAATTATATGATGATCCAACGGTCAGATCCTCACGGATCGCCCTTAGGATCATCCTCCAAATTTATCACGAAGATCCAACGGTCGGATCTTCCTGAATTATCCTTATAAACATCTCCACAAAATTTCATGAAAATCCGACGGTCGGATTCTCACGAATCGCCTTCCGAATCACTATTTCACAATTATACGAAGATCCAACGGTCGGATCTTCGCCCGTGACCTCACAAAGTCACCGGGACAGTCATACGATCAACATATCAAAATTTGAAGTAAAACCGATGGCTGATCTTCCAAAAATCAATAATTAAACAAAAGTCCACTCACTAACAATTTCCTCTCCACACCGTTTTCAACCCTTCTTTACTTGTCAATTTCATCAAAATCCAACATCCGATAAACACCATGGAATATAAAATTGAAACCATTCTAATTACAACTAAAAACTCCATAAATTTATTAATTTGACCAAACAATAATAGCAATTATATGGTCACCTTGCCCTTACCAAACAATCATTCCCTGCACTAATAGGTGACTAATCCAACAGTATATTTGTATAATCTGCCATTCACCATCAATTTAACCCAAAATCAACTTCAATCGAAACCAACTCCACGACCTCCAACTTCTCCAAAACTTCACAATTTTATAATTCTATACACTTCAGTTCCCAAACTAATAAAACAAGTATAGGTTTTCCAATTCACAACAATCAATTTTTAAACCAAAAAGGGTACGAAGATGTTGGCGGCAGGCCTCTTCAGGAGTCGTCAACGATATGATGTTGGCTATGCAACCCTCCGGCATCTGCTGCAGATCCATCACTATTCCGCAAGCCTCTTTCTCCTTCTTCTGCTCTATGGTCAGTGACAGGGAGAGGAAGAAGACGATACAAAGAGGAAAATGATAAGGGGTGACTGCGGCTGAAAGGGAGAAAAGAAAGAAAAGATAGAAAAGAAAGAAAAGAGAGAAATAAAGAAAGAGGTTTGTGTTTCCCACTTGGAAACTTTAGCAAAAGCGAAAAGTCTCCTTTGCTCATTACAATGAATTCTGAAAATAAAACGAAAGTTTATGCAGATCGCAGTTTATTTATGTGGACTCTAATTTGAGCGTGCCGCATGTTCACGAAATCAATTCCAAAATGTCCTCGGAAAATAATTTGAAATTTTCGGGGTATTACAATCTACCCTCCTTAAAGAAATTTTGTCCCGAAATTTAATCGCGAGTCCATTCCTCCCGATTTAAGTTTTCTGTAGTTTATACAGAATAAACTGTAGAAAACTACGAGGATACGGCTCGACGTATAAAAATACATCCGTATACTGAGCGTATACACGATCCAAAAATAATTTTAAGAAGTAAGGTTCGAACTCCCGACCTTATACACCAAGGCTTTGCTCCCAACCACTGAAGCAGGAGCTGCTCTCATTAATATAAACTCACGTATTATAATTATTATGTCATAAGAGACATAAAAAAAAAAAAATACAAGGGGAGGCAAGGTTCGAAGCCTTAACCTGCTGCACAAAACTTTGCCCCCAAACCACTGGAGCACAAGCTGTGCTTAATATAATGTGTACAAATTTTATACTTATTATGCCATAAACGAACATAATAAAAATAAACGAGAGGCGAGGTTCGAACCTCGGACCTCTTGTACACGAACTCCACACTCAACCACTCGAGCACGAGCTGCTCACGTTATTATCCATACCAATCCTTCTATTAAAACTCAACCGTTTCGGCAATCTGGCCCAAAATACCCAAAACTGTTGCAGAAATCCGGCCCATGAATTTCGCCAAAACAATTTCAGAAACTCGGCCCATCGGGCCTCCACCCACGGCTACAGTGAGGGCCTTGATCCGAGACAAGACCAAGTACGGCCCACCTGCCGCAGCTTATCCCTTCCGTGAATTACGGAAATCAGAATCACTTTCTGCTAAAGCTGTCTGCCACAGCGCCTTGAGATTCGTCCTGTCCCCCTACACGCTCTCCACGCGCCAACAGCTTTTCCGTGTTTTCGGGCAACTTTTAATCCAACGCGTAGAATGAATCACAGAGATCGTCCATCCAATGGTGGAGATCTGCTCACCTCGTTCTATAAATAGGTGCATTCTGAGGAAGCGACTGTTCACTCCAAAGGAAAAGAAAAATTCCTCTCGAGTTCCAGCCCTTCTCTCTCAACTCTTCAGCTTTCCTCTTCTCAATTTCAAATCCTTTCTTCATTGATTTCAATCATTTTCCTCCCGATCTTCTCTCCCATCTAGTTGATTCAATCTCTTCTTTCCTCTGAACTTTCAGATCTCCAACACCCCATCATCAACAATCTGTCACAAACACTCAATCACGCTGTTGATCTTCACTTTTCACTTCCTCTCAACCCAACACCATGGAACCACGAACTCTGCAATTAATGGAGCTTCAAACCCAGCAACAAATGGAACTACAAGCCCAGCAATAAGTCGAGGATGGAGGAAACAACCAAGCAGCCGGGAGTAGTGCCAACACGCCTATCAGGCCGACCAATAACCGGTGGACTCCCACACCAGCTCAACTAAGAATCCTTCAGGGGCTCTACTATGACAAGGGTTACAAGTACCCAACTCCAGAGCAGATTCAAGAGATCTGCCTTCATCTGAAACCGTATGGGCAGATCGAGGACAAGAATGTCTTCTTTTGGTTCCAGAACCTCAAGGCTAGTGAGAGGCAGAAATTGAAAGAATTTCGGAACGTGAAGGTTGGTGGATCTCTCGATCTCAATTTTGGATCCATAAGTTCCACTAATGATGGTAGGTCCATTGATCTACACTTTGGTTCCACTGGTTCAACTGGTGATGATGGATCAATCGATCTAACCCTTGGGTCACGTGTCGGCTATGGTGTTGACCCATATTCCTCCTCACCCTTCAACGCTAATATCAGTACTACCTCATTTGGCCCAACAGGAGGACAATCTTCCATGGAACAACGAGGAGGAGATCACCAGGAGGTCGAAACCCTTCCTCTGTTCCCCGTGCACGATGATGACGTCCTTGGTAACCCGATGACTACATCCGAGGAAGGTAGCGCATTTGGTTACTATTCTGGTGGCTCGGGCAGTTACAACAGTGGTTCTCAAGTCTCTCTTGAGCTCAGCCTCAACCCATTCGGAGCCACTGATTTGGCTTAGTATAGCATAGTCCTCTTTTTGTTTATTTTGTAATATAACTAAATCAATAAGATTATGTGCATGTCGTCTCTTCTTTTCGTTAAACCAACGACACCAAGGATCGAACCTTGGTCATCCAATACTCTTTTAAAATTTTAGCCAACTCTGCTGCACACATCGTTCATAATGATGTAACACAAACAATCATACAACCTAACAATCAGTTAAGTCACACAGAGATCTAGCTAGCATCATCAGAGTCAAACCAAACACAAAAACAATTTCGTCGCTAAAATCAGGAATTAATAAAACTAAACACTTCCTGAACTAGCTGGGAAAAACCCACATCTTTAGAGTTACTCTTACTAATCTTATAAGATCTCAACCATTTCCTCTATTAATTTCTCCATTAAACTTACCACAATTCATACCCTATGAATTCACGATTTAGAAACCGAATCAAACTCCATATCGCATAGTAATTCACTTGAACCACTATGGATACTCAACAATGTCACTACAATCAATACCCAAAATTGCACTTAACCATTTCTCCTAAAATCCATCACCACAGAAACACACCCTCATCTAATAACATTTACAGAGAGTTGACTCTAAATCTCCCCATTATTTACTGACCAAGATCAAACTCCATTTCAAAACTTTAAGTGTCCCCCGCCTACTTAAACTTAAAACACAAACAACCTCAAATTCACTTCAGTCCAACTCCATACTATGATCCAAAACTTAAGAAAACTAGTTCACAAAATCAATTTCCTTTACTTAAATAAAACTATGTCCACAAATCATAGTCAGGTCAACAAACCAAGGTGTCCAAACGGAGAATTTCCAATCCAGTTGTCTTTGTGAATCACAAAATATCATTCAAAAATGATGCACGTAACATCAACCACATATATAAAACACGTTCCTCGAACTCGATTTAAATTTAGAATCACTAAAACTACCACTAGTCCACTTCAAATAACCCTTATGATTTTAGGTACTCGGAGACAACACAAATATATAATCGTTCGTCTCATTCACTCAAACATGAGATCAAACTCCGTTCTCGCACCTTAAACCCTGCTCAACAACTTACAAGCACATGGAAGAATTAACCACAATAATTTCTTCCCTGACCGCAACTCTATTCACAACTCCACATGAGTCAATAATCCCATTCAATGGTTAACACCCTAACCAAAATGAGTTCTAACAAATGGTTACGTTACACTAAAGGAAAGTATTCAGCCCCAGCTGAAACTTCACTGCCATCCCTTTGCATCAATTTGTCTCCTAAACCAAAATAGTCTTGAGAATTCTGTCTCATAATCTCTCACACTCCTATCATCTTGAGTTAGTGAGATTAATTCTCTTTCCAACCGCTCATTGATTCTCAATTTATACTAATAACTCAATCTCGCACAAGATTAGTATAACTACCTCAAAGCCGCTTTAAACATGTATCACAAGTCAATTTCCAAACTCCACTAAAACAACTCGATACAAAACAAGATACCTAATCCTTGAAACGTACATCCCATCCAAAAACATTTGTACGTCCAACTTAAGAAGGCAAAACTTCTATCAATATAGACTCGTATCCACACTCGGTACGTACGTAGATCCACATCATGCCTTCAACCCAACACTTTAACATCCAAAAGAACCTCACTTCTTAAAACAAATCTCATTGACTCAACAGAGTTGAATCCGGAGGTCTCCATTCCTCAAAGATTATAACTTGTGGCAACTGTACTTATTCTAATATGAACCTACAAGACAACTTTACGGTTCTAAGTACAACTCCTTTCGAATATCTATCACTTAAGAAGTAAAGTATGCTTGGCTAATACAAGTATAACACTTAAAACACAGTATAAATCTAATACAAGTCCATATTAACCAAGTCAATACTACAGGGAAGGAATTCACGTTCTTAAAACGACCTAGCGGCCTAAACAACTCCCAACACTCACGCATACCCAATGACTTAGCCAATACCGAAGAGCACACGATGGGGATCCGCTGCAGACGGACTATCACTCGGAAAGTATTGACACATCGCCGAATATGCACCTTACGCTCTGATACCAAATTGTCACGCCCCGAATTTTGAATAATAAATTCAAATCCGAAACATGAAATAATTAAAAATACAAATACCAATCTAAATTTTTCTTTCAGAGTAGCACGCCTCACACCACTCAATATTACAATGCCCAACTCCTCAATCAGCCTGATCACCTTCTCGATTCTCCTGACCTGTAGGATTTCCCGCTACACAATATAAATAGTGTACCGGGATTGCAACAACACAAACCCGGTGAGCTTGACAGCCCGTATGAGTAAACGAAAGGATTGCACAAATTTAATATAACAATTTCAACTCAAGCAAATGAAATTGTAGTAATATCACAATCACAACGACCACCACAAAACCACATCACTTTCTCATATATATATATATATATATATATATATTATACACTTATGAGTCACTCCCCGTTACCCTCATAAGGTCACTCAACATTTGGAAGACAGACTAGAGCTCTAACTGATCGTTTCCACCTACACGGCGCGAGAGCGTGGTTCACGATTTAATGCTATTAGTTTCCACCTACCTGGCGCGAGAGCGTGGTTCACTAATAGATGCCATGGTCACCCCGTGACCTATTGATCTCCACAGATCAATATATCTCAACAAATCAACAATTTATTGTTTCTCAAACAATAAACTCAACACCTCACTCAATATATAATTTCCTCAACACAAACCAACAACACGTATATTTTATCAAAAATAAAATATGTATAAAGTCATTCACACATGTATTAACAACTATAAATATTATAGAATTAAATATAAATATTTAGAACTCCGGTTCGTGAATGAACCATGTGCGGTTTACTCACCTCGATACTCCCGCTGCGTCTTCAAATTACACAATCACACCAACTCGCTCGCCCAAGTAAAAACCGTCAATCACCTAATCATAAGTGACTTGAATTTAGCCAAAAACTCAAAAATATAAATTGACGACGAGCTAATAGTCGGATCGAATTTATACGACTATCCGACGGTCAGATCGAATTTATACAGCGATCCAACGGTCAGATTGAATTTATACAGCGATCCAACGGTCAGATCGAATTTATATGATGATCCAACGGTCGGATGCCCACGGATCGCCCTTAGGATCATCCTCCAAATTTATCACGAAGATCCAACGGTCGGATCTTCCTGAATTATCCTTATAAACATCTCCACAAAATTTCATGAAAGTCCGACGGTCGGATTCTCACGAATCGCCTTCCGAATCACTATTTCACAATTATACGAAGATCCAACGGTCGGATCTTCGCCCGTGACCTCACAAAGTCACCGGGACAGTCATACGATCAACATATCAAAATTTGAAGTAAAACCGATGGCTGATCTTCCAAAAATCAATAATTAAACAAAAGTCCACTCACTAACAATTTCCTCTCCACACCGTTTTCAACCCTTCTTTACTTGTCAATTTCATCAAAATCCAACATCCGATAAACACCATGGAATATAAAATTGAAACCATTCTAATTATTAATTTGACCAAACAATAATAGCAATTATATGGTCACCTTGCCCTTACCAAACAATCATTCCCTGCACTAATAGGTGACTAATCCAACAGTATATTTGTATAATCTGCCATTCACCATCAATTTAACCCAAAATCAACTTCAATCGAAACCAACTCCACGACCTCCAACTTCTCCAAAACTTCACAATTTTATAACTGTATACACTTCAGTTCCCAAACTAATAAAACAAGTATAGGTTTTCCAATTCACATCAACCAATTTTTAAACCAAAAAGGGTACGAAGATTACCCAAATAAGTGGCCTGAAAAATAAGGTGGCCGAGCTCAATCTCCAACCACTCGGGGCTCTCCCTCTGGTATCGGTCGTCATTGATCACCACTTCATGCACTGTGTCCCCTTCGGCATCACCCCTCTCTTTTGAGTAAGCCATCTTTCTTTCGTAGTAGGGGTTTATTTCTCCATCGATGTGAAGAAACAGAGTCTGTTTAGTACGTTCTCCTCCCTCCAGACCTACAGAGACCTCCCCAGGTAGGTGTTCAAATCCAAAAGCATTTCAAGCAAACTTGACCACAAGGTAAGCTTTGTACAGAGTCGATGGGGACAGCAAGCGTGTTTCAAGTTTCCCATTGATTTCAAGCCAGCCAACAAGAAGAAGCTCAGCCACCTCCGTAGTTGATGAGGACAGGTCTGTTGCAGAGAGCGAGGTAAAGCTCCTTCTTGGATCAGGCGGCCAATAATCCAGATTCGCCGGACTGGGACAGGATCGTGGGTGTCTCAGGCGGAAGGAACTTGTCCCAAACGGCGTCGGATTCCGCCGCTAACTTGAAGTTCTTAGAGAGCAACGACAGGCGGCAGGCCTCTTCAGGAGTCGTCAACGATACGATGTTGGCTATGCAACCCTCCGACATCTGCTGCAGATCCATCACTGTTCCGCAAGCCTCTTTCTCCTTCTTCTGCTCTATGGTCAGTGACAGGGAGAGGAAGAAGACGATACAAAGAGAAAAATGATGAGGGGTGAGTGCGGCCGAAAGGGAGAAAAGAAAGAAAAGAGAGAAAAGAGAGAAAAGAAAGAAAAGAGAGAAATAAAGAAAGAGGTTTGTGTTTCCTACTTGGAAACTTTAGCAAAAGCGAAAAGTCTCCTTTGCTCATTCCAATGAATTCCGAAAATAAAATGAAAGTTTCTGCAGATCGCAGTTTATTTATGTGGACTCTAATTTGAGCGTGCCGCATGTTCACGAAATCAATTCCAAAATGTCTTCGGAAAATAATTTGAAATTTTTGGGGTATTACACAATAAGTTTCAATAGCTTTAGCATACATGTAGTTAACTGTAGCATATATATAAGTAATAAAAGTGGTAATCAATGAGTTTGACTAACTTCTGTCTTCTGTGTCTGTGATTTATATAATCATATTTTTTTGCTACAATATCCATGTCTCAGTACAGTTTAATTTGTTGTTGCATACAGAATTTGTGCAATGACACCCGAACGCCGTCGACAACTTTTTTCACGCTGCGAAAGACAATGTATAAATTATCGAGCAAGAATGATATCTATATTGTATTTAAAGATGTTCTAACATCGTGCCAAAGGCAATGAGATGATGACCATTGTAAGAATAAGTTGTCTTTACCTTTTACGTATATACAAGTTTATACTTACAATTTATTTATTACTCCATGCAAACAACTTTCAGAACAATATAACATATAATTTTCATTTGAATTTCTTATAGGATCCTATAATAAGAGAGTTCAATTTGATGCCACAGCTTCAAATGAGATTATGGAACAAGGGGTAACACTATTACAATTTATCAATTCCATGCATCATGCTCGACAAAATCTTCCATGACTTTGATTCAAATTTAGTTAGGATTCTAATCTGCTTTTATCTCCTCATTCTTTATTGCAAGCCGACTTTAATTTTGTGAACTACTCATATAGTCATATGAGATCATCTTTGGTACTCACTGGTGGTGATATGGGCTAAAACAGTAAAGTGAAATTTGTGTAGTTGCTGTTTTTCTTTTTCCTTTTTTGACAATTTAAAAAAAATAATTTGATAATAGGTACGGTATTTATTGATTTTATGGGTGCTTGGAAATTGATATGTTACAAGTTGTCACTTGGATTGAATTAAATTGTAAGTTGTATCCCGTATTCGAATTCAAATATTTATTTTTGAATATTTGAAATTACAAGCAAGCGACTTAGGATTGAAAAAACAAAATGAAACTCATATGGGTGCTTAAAATATAGATTTTGTGGGTTTACATATATTGAAATTCCTAAATTGAGTTTGTACATGCATTGCGTGTGTGTCGGTTGCTAGTTATTATTAAAAGAAGTGATTTTGTCCTTTCAAAAAAAAAAAAAAGAACAAGCTTTATTAGCCAGAATTAAAAATTTGGGCTAACTACTGTTTAATCCCTGAAGTATGGCTTCGTTCTCATTTCAGTCCCTGCCTTTCTGATTTAATCCCAAAAGTCCATAAACTCACAATTTTCAGTCCAACCGGTCCATCTCCTCCATTTCCTCCGGTTGCTTGATGACGTGTCAGTCACTCCTTTCCAGCTCAGCGCCACGTAAGGTATCCATTGTGTAAATTGACGAGAATACCCCTGCTTCAGTTTTTTTCCAAAATTTCCTCCGTCTTCTTTCTTATCTTCTTTCTCCACTGTTCTCCTTCTTCCTCTTCTCCACTCCCCGTCTGCAACTTTGCATGAAGGTGTATGTAGAACAGTAACCCAAAATGAATTGAGCTGGATAATCGGGGTTGCTGCTTCTCACATTAATTTCTCAGTTAACTGTTGATGTACATGAAACACATTAAGGGCCTCATTGGACCATTGACTACAGGACAAAAAATATTCATCAGTCTTCCACAAAATACCTCTAGTTACAGAGACCAACACCAGTTAGAAGCTTCAACCCATAGTAGTAAAAATCAGAGCCCCAAGACTTGTATCTACAAACCCAGATTATATAGGAGCCTCAATTGCAAGTTACCACTTCCAAGAACTGAAATGTTTTGCAGAAACTAACTGGTTTCAGAAGCAGCAACCTAGAGTTGAAATCTATACAAACTCATATAATGAAGGAGCCTCAATATGCAAGTTACCACTTCAAAGAATCAAGAAACTGAACTGCGACCAAAGAATCTTAGTCAATCTTCTGCATAATACACCTACTTACAGAGACTCAACAATGGTGAAATGTAGCAACCCAGAGTGAAAATCAAGGCTTCAACATTTCAAATATCTAGAAAACCCAGATGATCAAGAAGCCTCCTTTTGCAGGTTACAACCTCAAAGAATCGAACTTTTCTACAAAACATACCCATACTGACGGAAACTACCAACTGGTGTGAGAAGCAGCAACCCCAGAGTGCATGAAGGCAGCGACCTCGTTCTTCACAGTGGCTCCGGCTCTGACCTCGTTCTACACCCACTTCGTACCAACACCTCTCCGACCCTTTCACTCCCAGTCTCCCACACTCTGACCCTTTCATGACCAGAAGCCACCAGAGCCGCTCCTCTGCTTCGATCTCCTCTCCGATTTGAACTCCTCCATCGTCAAAGAGCCCAAGGTCCCTCTGCATATGCTATTAAGACTGAACTCTTCGTTGATAATTGGATTGAAGTTCTGTTTCATTGTAGTTTTTGCTATGGAAAATGGATTTGATTTGTGTTATTATGGAAATGGTGAATTGCAGGAGTCGATGGGCAGGCATGGGAGTGGAGAAGAGGAAGAAGGAGAACAGTGGAGAAAGAAGACGGAGAAAATTTTGGAAAAAACTGAAGCAGGGGTATTCTCGTCACTTTACACAATGGATGCCTTACGTTGCGCTGAGCTGACAAGGAGTGACTGACACGTCATCAAGCAACCGGAGGAAATGGAGGAGATGGACCGGTTGGACTGAAAATTGTGAGTTCAGGGACTTTTGGGATTAAATCAGATAGGCAGGGACTGAAATGAGGACAAAGCCATACTTCAGGGACTAAACAATAGTTAGCCCTAAAAATTTTGATAGAAAAGACTCAAAAAGATAAATTTTATTTTTAAGTATTAATTAAATCATAAGGGCAATTATGACAATACAAAATATATTTTTCTTGCAAAAATTAAAAAAAAAATATCTCACGACCTACTTTTCTCTCACACTATTTTCTCTCCGCAATAACTGTTTTCTTTCAATACTTTTTTATTTTATTTTCTAAAATAAAAGGTACTTTGCACATGCAGATCATGTGTGGAGGAAGGCTAGTATACTAGTATAGAAGAGGAGAGCTTGCTCTTCATAATTGCAAAATTATGAAGTGTGGGTACATTATAATCTTTACTATTATTAAGAGAAAAGAACTTGCTCTCCAAAACTGAAATTTTTTACTAATTTAACATTTATATACTAAAAAACTATGAAATATAATTAATCAATAGGCAGTATATAGTAAATTGTAAAATAGAAAACAAAAGAATTAAAAAAAATAAATAAACAGAATGTGGTAGTTGTACGAGAAGTTTTTCCACTACCTTTAGTTCTCTCCACACACATAGTGGGTGAACCCTGCTAGTTATTATTAAGAGAGAACCCACTTTGTCAATTAAAGTGGGTGTGAAAGGCATACACCCTTACATCATATGCTAATATTGAATTATATTTATTTGAGAAGTAAGAATGTGATTAAGTAACAAAACAAAACCAAAAATAACGATAAGAAAAATGATATTCTCATTATATGCACCAACTTCTCACATGTTCAAATCATCCTACAAATTATTATAGCCATACTTATCAAGTGTCACTTTTCTAAAAAAAAAAAAAACATGTATTACCATATTTTTTTTATCCTTTTATTTTATTTTTTTATCTTTATAAAAAGTCCTTAGCCCACCCCACTCTTACATATGTTAGTGAGAATTGAACGCATAACCTTTACAATGTTAGAATTATAACTTACCAACAAGTTATTTTACAATAATTAAATAATTAAATAAAGCAAAAACAAATTTGTGACGTGACTTGTTACCTAATGTGTGAAAGCAACCATAAAAAAGTGACTGAATAATCCAAATGATGAACTTACTCTAAGGCCTTGTTTGGTTCACAGATTTTAAGCTTGAGAAAGGGAAAGTGCTTACTTTTCCATGTTTGGTAAGTGCAAGGTTAGGAAAATAGTTCCTCTTGCAAGGGAAAATAGGGATGAAAATGAATCCTTCCATTCTCTTAAGAAACCATTTTCTTTTCTCATGAAATTATGTTGCTCTAAGAGTGAAGGTGGATTGGGTTTTCGTAACATGCACTTTTTCAACTTGGCCTTGCTTGCAAAGCAAGGCTGGCATCTTCTAACTCAGCCAGATTCTATTATTGCCAAGCTACTTAAAGCCAAGTATTTCCCACATTTGTTCTTTTTTAGAGGCAGTGTTGAAAGGTGGTGAATCCAACTCCTGGTGTAGCATTATTTCAGGCCGTGACGTCCTTAAGTTGGGGCTGAGATACCAAGTTGGTAGGGGCTGCAAATATATTTGTGTGGAACGACCCTTGGGTACCTACTCCACATTCTTTCCGGCCTTACTCACCTATCATGGAGGGAATGGAGGACCTAGTGGTGTCTGATTTGATTGATTTTGATTCAAAGACTTTGGCTACAGATTTTATGAAAGAATTATTTACAGAGGGTGAAGTGGAGAGGATGGCTTCTATCCCTCTCAGCATTCGTGGAGTTGATGATCGGTTGATTTGGCATTATGACAAGAAAGACATTTATCAGGTGCGCAATGGGTATCATGTGTACAATGCTGCAATGAGTCACAAAAACCGGGCATCTACTTCTTCTGATGAGTTTGGAGCCGTAAGTACGTCATAAATATTGGAATAAAGTCTGGGGTGCTAGAATTCCTCCCAAGGTGAGATTATTTGTTTGGCAGTTGATGAAGAACATTGTACCTACTAAAGAGGCTCTATGGCAACGTAGACTTAATTTGGTGCATCACCATTGCATGTTTTGCATGGAAGAAGTAGAAACTGGTACGCACTTATTCAAGTCATGTTATGCTTTGCAAGGGTTTTGGTTCCTTGGTCCTCTCAGATTGCATGCAAGGGATCACCCGGCTAATTGTTTACGTATTGGGTGTTGGATATGATTGATAGTCTAACTATTGATCACTGTGACTTGTTCTTCATGAGTTTATGGGCAATTTGGATGAAGCGTAATAATTTAATCTGGAAGGGTGCAAGTTTTCAACCTATGAACATGATGCAATGGACTAGTAAACTGTTAGAAGACTTCCATAAATACCATCTAAAGACCGTGAAGAAGCAAAGGAGACCTCAGACCAAATGGAAAAATCCTCCTGGTGGTCGTCTGAAAATTAATGTGGATGGGGCTTTTCGAGCTGAACATGGGAGTAGAGGTATTGGAGTAGTAGTTAGGAATGAAACTGGTATGGGTATTGCTGTGTTGGCTAAGCCTTTTTCACATGCACACTCGGTGCTTAATATGGAAACAAAGGCCTGTAAAGCTGGTTAACTTCTTGGTATTCACCAAGGTTAGACTGACATTGATATTGAAAGCGACTCTGCCATTCTGATTGCTACTCTTAACAGTGAAGAGAAAATTTTATCTGAGGTAAGTCGAGTTTTAGATGATTGTAAAGAGTATGTGTGTGCTTTCAATCAGTTAGAGTTCGACATATTTACCGTGAAGCAAATGGTGTAGCGAATAGGATTGCTCACCTTTCTAGTGGGTGTGATATTGATGATTTGTGGTTAGATAAGATGTATCTAATCATTCAGGATATTCTTTACGAGGATCAATGTAACTGTTTATATGTAGCTCGAGGTTTAGGTTTTATGTTCCCCCCCCCCCCTCCGATGCAAAACCCTAATATTAATATAATAAATGGAACCGGGCGTGAGGCTGAGCCTTCCAGCTAGGCTGGGTTCCAAATCCTTTCCAAAAAAGAAAAAAAATTTAATTACACTTTCTTAACATTTATTACAATATTTTTATACTAACGCAATCATATACCTGATTTTTATCACAACTAAAAATCGATATATAATCTCAAATTACATATGCGTGAACGTTCAGCTATCAATACAAAATATCTAGAAACTTTTTTTCCTTTTAACCCAAGTACATATTGATGCCCTGAATGCACTATGTCAATATTGACCCGCTCCATAGAGTCATATATTATATATGCTTACGAATTAAATTGTTAACAACAAAATAAAACGTAAATACTCCTCAAAGTTTACTACAACGGAAGTCCTTATCAACGGTAAAGTTACAAATATGGCTTCCTACCGTAAAACTGCAAAGGCGCTACCTCAGCTTCAGCCCCGATTATCCTAACCTGTAGGATTAACCACTACACCGTTTGAATAGTGTACCGAGTTGTCACACAACAAACCCGGTAAGCTTTTGCAAGCCTGTATGAGCAACTCAAAATAGTTAACACAACTCACACTACAAATAAAGAAAACAACTCACGCTTTGATTCCTTAAAACAAGAAATAAAGGAGAATAACTCACACTTTAATTTCCTTTCAAATCGAAACATAGAAAACAACTCACTCCTTAGTTCCTATCAATTGTACCAAAATCGTACCATAGAAAACAACTCACACATTGATTTCTATCAATAAAACATAGAAAACAACTCACTCCTTGACTTCTATCAGTAAAACATAGAAAACAAGTCCCACCATGAATTCTATCAAATGTACCATAATCGTACTATAGAAAGCAACTCACACCTTGATTTCTATCAAATCGTTAATAAGGAAAAAAAACTTGCACCTTGTCTCCTTAAAAACCATTAATAAGGAAGCAACTCACACCTTGAGACCTTCATTCCTCAGGCCGCACAGTCCCCTGGAGCAAAACATTAAAGAAGTCGCACTGGACCCAAAATGTTACACAAATCTCAACGCTTTTGAAAATAATCGAAATCAACATTTCCATAATCATTATTTTCCGAAAAGCCATAACACAAAACAATAAAGAGCATCCATTCATGCATATTTTTTTCATACCTAAATCTCAACGCTTTTCAAAACAAATCGAAATCAATCATTTCCACAATAATTTGTTTTCCAAAAACCACAACCCAAAACAATAAAAAGCATCATTCCATGCATATTGTTTTCATAAATCCACAAACCACCAATATATATATATATATATATATATTTCACGTAAATATATATATATATATATTTATATATGTAGTCATCCTGTCAAGAATGCCTACTAATACCAACTATAGTTTGCAGTTAAATCAATAACTCTCAAAACAATAAAGGTAAGCCCGTTCGTGAATGAACTTCGTGAGATTACCCACCTTGAAACTCCCATTACGTCTTCAATACAGAACCAGGTAGCCAATCCACAAAATAGCGGTCCATGGAGTACAACGTCACGTACCTAAGGAATTACAACTCTGATTCAGTCAACGAATCACAAGGAATAACATTCATAACCCTAAATCGAACCAAAATTCTCAAGGTGATGCCAAATAAGGCAAAACCACATTGGTGACCACCCAATGTCTCTGGAATACTTATACGATCGATAGGTCAAAATCACAAGTCGATCAGGCGCTCAAATCTTCAAAGAACGAATCATCAACGGTCCGAAACCGTAAAAATCATAACTTAATCATACTATCTCCAAAAATTACATATTATATATCAAAACGCTCGTATCGACAAGTAGAAGATATATAATACCAGAAACTATCAGTTACATTGCCGGAAGGCTGCCAAAACACAGCCACAGTCGGTGGTGCAACCACCACAACCACCACCGGCCACTCAAAACCACAACAATCAAGCCATCCAGAAGTGTTTATCATGAAGAGTAGAACAACTTTCATACCTAGAGCTAATTCTGGTTCGCCCTAGATCGTTCTAGATCAAGCTTACAAGATTGACCAATCGCTGCCGTCTGATCAAGCTCCAGATTCACTATGCACCGCTGATCTTCAACCCTTGATCTTCCACTCCACACACAAAATCGTCCTTCAAGGTGGATATGAGGATGATCAGGAGGAGAAGGAGATTCCAAAACCGAGATGGATTGGCCGAGACATCCCCGGAAAAATGGATTGCTGATCGGGTCGGTGATAGGAGCATTTTAAGGTAGTATTTTAATAGTTAATTCCTCACATTTTGCTTAGTTAATTCCTTAATGAATCGATTTTTAACGCAATTTCTATTTTTTTAGGTACATTGGAGTAGATGATGATGAAATGAGCTGTTTGGCCCCAAAATGAGCATTTTGGCCTGACAAAGCGTGTCTTGGAGAAATTGAGCCAATGAGAAAGCGAGCTAGACAAGAAATGAGGAGTGGCAGACTAACCATCTGAACTCTAAATGAGTTGAAACTTTCCAGATTCATTCTAGAAAGCCCAAGGATCATTTCTTATGAAGAGTACCAGAGCTAGTTTTGAGTGGAAAGCCTTCAAACAATCAGTTCAATTTTCTACAGAAACAAAACTGGAAAACTGGACCTGTAAGAGGTTCAGCAGCATTTTCGGCCCAACCACGTGGAATAAAGCTCAGAAAATTTGTCAGGATGATCTACACTCATAGTGGAACATTTTTTATGAAGACATCGAAGGCTCATTCTGAAGTCTTGTTGGAGAAATAATTAAAGGAATAAAGGGGCAGAAACTGACCTAAAACCAGCTCAATATTCACATGTTCATGTTTCCTACCCACATGAAGAAAGCTAGATGTTTTTCTCTTT
>BDJD01003252.1:167967-179674 GCA_002564525.1 Rosa multiflora | reverse complement strand
TGGCCATCAGTTTGAGGATGGTAGGACGTGCTCATACAAAGCTTAGAACCCTGCAACTCAAAGAAATCCTTCCAGAAAGCACTCAAAAAAATAGGATCTCTGTCACTGATGATATTTTCCGGCATTCCATGCAATCTAAATATTTCTTTGATAAAGGATTCAGCCACAGACCTTGCAGTATAAGGATGGCTAAGAGCAACAAAATGTCCATATTTAGTTAATCTGTCCACAACAACCAAAATAGAATCCTTACCTGCAACTCGAGGAAGACCATCGATGAAGTCCATTGATATGTCAGTCCAAAAACCAGAAGGAATGGGATTAGGTTGAAGTAGGCCAAGAGGTGCTATAGTTTCATAGTGGACTTGTTGACAAACCATACACTCGGAAACAAAGATTTTCACTTGTTTCTTAATACCAGGCCACAAAAAACTCCTTGAGATCCTTTTGTAGGTTCTCAACCATCCTGAATGACCCCCTTCTTTCCCACAATGCAGTTCCTTGATTATCTTGACTCTCCAATCATCAACATTTGGGACAAAGAATCTCTTCTTATACATCAACTGACCATTCATGATAGTGAAATTCTTTTGTGAAGAAGTACCGTTCTCAATGTCACTCACTACTTTTATGGTGTCAGGATGAGTATGACATATAGCAGCAATTTCCTTCATGAAGTCCATGACAGGACTTGAAATTCCCATCAAAGAATTGAGCTCAGCTTGTCTTGAAAGTGCATCAGGAACAATATTTTGGGGTCCAGCTCTATAAGCAATACTGTAGTCATATCCTAACAATTTGAGCAACCACTTTTGTTGTGCCGGCGTAGTGATTCTTTGGTTGAGAAAGTATTGGATAGTCCTATGATCAGTGAGGATCTTGAAACGGTGTCCTAACAAGTAAGGCCTCCAATGCTGAACCGCAAACACCACTGCCATCATCTCTTTTTCGTAAACACTTAATGCGAGATGTTTCGGAGACAAAGTCTTACTGAGATAAGCAATGGGATGTCCCTCTTGAGACAAAACTGCTCCCAAACCATGACCAGAAGCATCACACTCCACAGTGAATTCCTTTGAAAAATCAGGGAGTGCAAGTATTGGAGTGGTTGTCATAGCCAACTTCAAATCTTCAAAAGCTTTTTCGGCTTCTCGAGTCCACTTGAAGTTGTCCTTCTGAAGCATGTTCGTTAATGGTTTGGCAGTAATACCATAATTTTTGCAGAATTTGCGATAGTAACCAGATAACCCCAAGAATGCCCGTAATCCCTTTAAAGTCATGGGCTTCTTCCAATTCCGTATGGCCTCAATCTTTTCCGGATCAACTGAAACTCCCTTATCTGAGATGATATGACCTAAATATTCCACACTCTTTGTACCGAAAGCACACTTGCTCAGTTTTACCTTAAGTTGATTGTCGTCTAACCTTGAGAATACCCGAGAGAGATGCATTAGATGTTCTTCCAATGACTTGCTGTAGATCAATATGTCGTAAAAAAATACCAAAACAAATTTTCTTAAGAAGTCATGAAATACTGCATTCATCAAGGATTGAAAAGTTGAAGGGGCATTAGTGAGACCAAATGGCATAACTAAAAATTCGTAATGCCCTTGATGAGTCCTGAAAGCTGTTTTATGCACATCCTTAGGGTGCATATGGATTTGGTGGTATCCAGACCGTAAGTCTAACTTGGTGAAGTACATTGCTCCATGTAACTCATCTAAGAGTTCGTCGACCACCGGAATGGGAAACTTTTCTTTAACTGTCACCGCATTAAGAGATCGATAGTCCACACATATTCTATTGCTGCCATCCTTTTTCTTGACTAGAATAACAGGAGAGGAGAAAGGACTTGTGCTATGTTGGATCTGTTTTTCCACCAGTAACTCGTTGTAGATTTTTTCGACCTCATTCTTTTGAAATTGAGGATACCGATAAGGCCTGACACTTACTGAAGTAGTTCCTGGTAGAAGCTCAATTCTATGGTCTTGCCTTCTATGTAGGGGTAAACTGGTAGACTTATCAAAAAGGGTAGCAAACTTGTTGATTAATGTCACTATAGCAGGATCTACAAAATTCAAGGAACCATTGTCCGCACTCGAAATCTCCATCAATTGTATGAGCATTGCTTGTTTTTCTTGTTTCAAAAGTTTAGTCATTGTAGCGCAACTCAGCAAGGCAGTGTCATTATCAAGGATACCTTGCAACATAAATTCTCTACCTTGTACAGAAAACTTCATAGTCATTTTCTCATAGTTCCAGACAATATCACCAAGTGTCCTTAACCACGAAGCTCCCAGAAGCACTTCACAACCATTGATAGGTAACACAAATACCTCCGTGTCAATGGGTGTCCCTTGTAACTGCATCTCTAATTGCATTTTTCCAAAGGTTTTGACTTGTGGTCCGGTTGCTACTACCACTTTCAAAGAACTCAATTTATTTACCTGCTGACTAGTATTATGCAACAAACTAGGATGAATAAATGAGTGAGTTGCCCCCCCATCAATCAATACATGAACCGACTTATTGTTATACCTTCCTTTTAGTTGCATGGTTCTGGGATTGTCAATGTCACCAATAACATGTAGTGATACTGTGAGTTCATCAAGTTTCCTATCCCCACTTGTTCCCTCTGAATCACCATCTACAAGTTCAGGTGGGGGTGTGACAAGCTCACTCTCTTCTGGAATCCCTTCAATTAGTAAGGCTCTTCCCTGCCCAGATGTCTTCTTGCAAACATGACCAGCCTTATAAGGTTCATCACAAAAGAAACAAAGGCCTCTTGCCCTTCTATCATGGTAGTCATGTTGAGACCATTTTCTGTCAGCTGAATTAGAGCTAGATGTGTGCATATTCGACCTCGTCCCTTGAGCCAAAGTAAATCTGTTGGATGGAAGCGATGAGTTTCTGCCACTAGAAGAAGAAAAATTGGTGCTTCGTTGATTATAGGTTGGGGTTGAGCTGGAAACTTGAACTCTCTGAGAAACTCCTCCTCGCTGCCTCATATGCCTCGCTTCAAAAATCATAGCTAATTCATATGCTTGATAAAGAGACGTGGACCTCATTGCCCTCACATCCACACTAATATCCTCTTTGAGACCACCCATGAAACAAGCCAACAAAATATCATCAGAAAATCCAGGTGCTCGTCTGACATATTTGTTAAACTGTGACTTAAATTCACTAACAGTCCCAGATTGAGATAACTTTGGCAATGCAGCTTGATAATCTGTTCGATTGTGAGAACCAAATTCCCTCATCAAAAGTTCAGTAAAACCAACCCAAGTGCCTGGATAATGATGCCGAAATAAATGCCACACATCTGCAGCCTCATCCACGAGATGCATTGCAGCAATAGCAACTCTGCGAGCTTCAGGAATCTGATACAAGTCAAAGTACTGCTCCTCCTTATTCAGCCAATGAAGCGGGTCACCACCACCAAAAGTCTGGAAGTCAAGACGCATCTGTCTCATTGTAGGGAGGTTGTGATCCATGTCTGGTTACAACGGAAATTGAGCACCCTGAGGTTGATACATATGGTTGTGAATTTATGGTTGGTGAAACTGAGGATAAGATTTAGGATAGGTGGAGTAAGTAGCTGGAGCTTGAACGGTATATGGTTGAGTTGGTGACTGAGTGGTAAGATAATGGTTCACAGCAAAAGGCAAGGTGGGTCTATTTTGTGGTCCATTATTGTTGTTGGGGTATGCATGCCATTGCGAAACATTATCGCTGCTAGAATTAGCCTGCCACTGAGGGTAGTATGAAGAGGCACCAGAAGGACCAAGAGGCATGGAACCACCATGAAAAGAATTGCCAAGTATATAACCCATAGTAGGAGCAGGCATATTATGAGAATGGAACCCTGGGTAACCCATGCTTGGAACAGGAATATTGGATGAATGCGATACATGATTAGGAAAATTGAAATCAGTATAAGCAGGACCAATAGTATGTTGATAATAATGTGGTGGTTGTTGCCAATTCCCAGAGTCAGAGTTGTCAAACCTATCTCTGCCTTTAAATGCATCAATCATCAACTTACTACCACTAGGAACATCACTAACAACAACAGGACTACCACAAGTAGCAACCATTTTACCACGTAGAATACTAGCACTAGTTCCAGAATTAACATGAGTATTAGCAGGAGAATTAGATATGGACAGAGTAGTAGCTGTCGAAGAAACGATTATACCTGAAGAAATTTCACCGGGAGTGAAGCTCAAAATACCCAGACCGTGAGGGTAAATAGGTGAAGGAGCCGAAATCGTAGAAGTTGACGGTTCAGAAGATGGGATAGATCCAAATTGCAGCGGGTTAGGAGACAACGGAGCCGGTGAAGAATGATTCACCTATGTAACTAGAAGAGCACGAAGTTCGTCGAGCAACTGAGACTGAAATTCAGCTTTCTGAGCTTGAATTTCAGCGTTCTCAGAACGCATACGCTCGTGAGAAGCACGAATCTCGTCGACGGAGTCACGAACCGCTTGAAGTTGGCCTTCGGCCACTGTCTGTTGCGCCAAAGAATCCATTTCCACCGCTGAAAGATCCTTCGACGTATGATGGGTGGTGCCTCCCTTACGCGCCGGTCCCATGATACCGACGGCTCCGATGCCAGATAATAAGGGTCCAAACCCAAAAATACAAGAAAAGAGCGAGGAAATAGCAGAAGAAAGATAAAGCTGTGATATATCATAATTAAACATGGTAACCGACTAGTACATATCTATACTATTATTAAGAGAAGAGGATTTGTTAGCCAAAATCTAAAATTTTGACAGAATTAACCCTAAAATATTAATAAACTTTGAGAATTAATTAAATCACAAGGATAATTAAGACATTTACAAAATGTATTTTTCTTTAAAAAATTTGAAAAAAATTATCCACAACCCATTTTTCTCTCCCACTTTATTTTCTCTGCAATAACCAACTTTTTATTTTTTATTTTCTGAAAAAAAAAATCAATAACTTACACATGCAGAGCATGTGTGGAAAAATGCTAGTATAGGTGAATAAAGCAGGCTATGAGGAAGAATTGGACACCTGTCCAATTCTTCAGTCATTATCTATAAGGTATCCAAAACCACAGCTAGCAAGCACTACTTTAGACAGCTCATTCCTAACATCACAAGGCCTCCAAAAGGATAATAATAACCAATTTATAAATATTGGATCAGTACTCCAATAAAGTTACAAAGGCAAGTCAGACATACCCTAAACTTGCAGAGGAAGGAAAAATACAAGTACAAGCAAAGAAAAGGACTGACCAACTCTAGTAACAGAAAATTTGTAAACAAAACTGTAGTCCCGGCCATTGAGTGCACCAATAAAGCTAGGGGTGAAATCCATCATATAAAAAAGCCAGTTTCTATATATCTAGCTTTTTAAAGCTAGATGATGCAGGCACAAGCACAACCATTATAAAAATGTAGCTTCTATCTCCTCTGCATCCTCATGCGCACCATTATCATCACATAAAGCCTATCTTGTACTTTATCAAAGAATTTGAAGTATGCATATCTCCACGACTTCTTAAGCACTAAAGAACCATAAACTCCCCAGAATCCGAAAATGAACCCAAGACCAACAGAAACATAAAACCATGGAACTTGATGATGTTCATTCTCCACATCTTCAGTTTTCTTATCATCTTCATCAGTACCAATCTCTCGGGGGCACTCATTTGGAAGTGGAGCACCACAAAGTTTTGATTCCCTTCAAATGCAGAGACATCAAAGTCTTGGAGCTGAGTACTTTTTGGTATCAGTCCTTGGAGATTGTTGTGTGAGACATTGAAAGATGCTAAGAAAGTCAGGCTTGTTATTGACGTGGGTATTTCACCAGATAATTGATTCATGGAATGATCCAATCGCTCCAAGTTTATGAGGTTAGATATTTGGTTTGGAGTGTCTCCAGAGAAGTTGTTAAAACTAAGATCCAAGCTCCTAAGAAACTGCAATTGGCTGACCTCAGTAGGTATATTCCCATTAATGCTATTATTCTTGAGGCATATATATATATATATATGAAAGAGAGACAAATAGTTGCTCTAAAGCTTCTTCACAATAGTGGGGCTGGAAGATGATAGGCAATTCGAGATATGTAGAATCTAATCGAGCCACAACTTGTTCAGATACCATGATTGGTAGTCTGCAAAGTTCCTTTGGAAACTCACCTGAAAAAAGGTTGCCTTGCAAGTCTAGAAAAGTTAGCCTTGGAAGAGTCCCCAACCAACTAGGAATTGACCCTGTGATTCTATTTAATGATAGATTCAAGACCCGTAGCTTCTTGAGCTTAGATAACCATAGAGGTAGTTCACCAGTGAGTTCACAATAACTTACACTCAGGACTTGAAGATTTTGAAAGCCATTGAACTCAACCATTTCACCATCAGCTGGAATTTCCTCAACAAAAAAATTATATGAAAAGAAAAGTGCTACAAGGCTTTTGCAACGCATCAATATCTTCATAGCCTCTGTGACATTGGTCAGTCTAGTTCCACCAAGAGAGAGGAAGGGCAGGGATTTCAATGAAAGAATCTCAGGCTGTATTTGGCCCTCTATATCGTTAAAGCTCAGTCGAATTGCTCTCAAGGACTTGCATGAATAAAGGCTTACTAGGAAGATACCAGTGAAGCAATTCCTTTGTAGATCAATTTTACTAAGATGAACAAATTTGGAGAAGTTGAACATGGAGATCACTCCTTCAAAGTTATTAAATCGTAAATTCAACTCAATTAGATTTGTACAATTCATGAAAGATTGGGGAAGAGAATCTGCTAGGTTGTTGGTATGAAGGATCATAAATTTTAAACTGGAGAGCTTCCCAATATTACTAGGAATGTTGCCACTCAGTTGGTTAGAGTTGAGGTCAAGGATTATGAGGTTTGTGAGGTTGACAATTCTGTCATCAACTACTCCATAAAGCGAATTGTGAGCCATTGAAATTTCTTGAAGTGTTGTTGCATTATAAATATCGTTTGGAAGTAGTCCTAAGAGGTTATTGTTACCAGCATGAAAGATTTGGAGTTTGGAACACATCCCCAGTCCACGAGAGATACTGCCACTGAACTTAATTATTGAAGGAAAAATCCAATAGCCTAATAGAAGAAGAAGAATAAAGACAAATAGAGGATGGGATCGAACCATTGAAGGTACTGATGCTGACATTAAAACTGATCAAATTCCATGATTGTTGAAAGAAAGCAAATGGAATTTCACCATCAAAGTGATTGCTGGACAAACCCACCATCCGAATTCTACTGGATGGTGGAGGTAATATTGGCAGCACTCCAGAGAAGAGGTTATAACCCAGATCAAGGATTTCAAGACGATTGAAGGCCAAGAAGAATTGAGTTTGATCAAGAGTGAACCATAAAATGAATTGTTGGAGAGATTGAGGTGGGTGAGATGTGTGATATTGCCAAGTGATGAGGGAAAAATTGTACCTCCTTTGAAACCTTTGGCGGGTAAGTGCAAATGGGTGACCAGACCACGTTGATCACAAGTGATACCTCCCAATAGCAACAGTTGATGGAAGTCCAATTCAAGGGAGAAGAAGACAGACTGAGGGTGAAAGACAAGAGATAGTTGCGTTCGGTTTGGTTGCATGTGTTAGTATACTAGTAGTAAACTAGTAACTGTATGGTTCTATCTGTTAGGCCAGATGGCAATATATGCTAGAAGATTGGAGTCGGTTAAATAGGGAGGTTATTAATCTGGTAGTATATAAAAAGGGAGGTTACTGGTTCTGTTCTTTATGTGTGAAACAGAGAGTGAACTGAGTGAAGAAGTGAGAGATTATTGTAATTAAGAGATAAAGAGAGATTGTTGTAATTGAGAGATAAAGAAAGAGAGAAAAGAGTTTTGTGATTGTTTGCTTGTAATTTGATTGTGTTCTGAGTTTATATGATCAAGGATTACTGGAAGTTCTTTCATTGTGTTCTTCAAGTTTTTTTTTTCATATCATGTGCTAGTATTCTATGATGGTATCAGAGCTATCAGGCTGACGCACTTGATTCGATCCTACTCGCCAATCACCGATTGTGACTTCGTCTCGCTTCGCTTCCTCATAAAAAAAAATGGTACCAACTATGTGATTCTCCTTTGGGGCTTTGTTTGAATTTCTGAAGAATCACAAGTTTTAATTTTTACTTGTATAAGTGTTGTGACTATTGCAAGCATTCACTACACCAAAATCATTATCAGTCAACGGCAGAAAACCTTTGTGGGATTTGGAGACCCACTGTTGTAGACCGAGCCGTTGTCTGATGAAAATTTAGACAATGGTGGAACACAGTTGTCTGAGAAACAAATAGACAATAGGTATGTGTTAAACATGTTGTCTGATAGCTAGCCAGATGCCAGGCACAGCTGCGCGACAAGTGCGGCGCTGCCTTCAGACAACAGTGCTTGTTTTCAAGCTGTTGTATGTTAAGCTTGTCAAACAACAGACTTTTATTTTGTGTGTTGCCTGATTAACATTGAGACAATAGAGTTCAATTACTTGTGTTGTGTGAGTGTAGATTAGAATACAATGATTTGTTAAAAACTGATGTGTGATATGAATGATTACAGTGTGATTTGTCTCCATTTTTGGCCATTCAGACAACGGGCAGTTATCATTACATTTATTCTGTTGTCTAATTATTTGAACATATCTCATTCCTGAATTAGATTGTGCATTTGATCCATTTACATACTAAATTTAAACATTGCAAACTATCAAATATAAACATTGCAACCACTAATCATTGAACCCAAGATTTTAAACAAGAAAAGCATTTAGTGCATGCCCATCTACTTGAGACATCAAAAAGCTGATACATATCTATTTTTTCAAAATATGCCACACATGGTTCATGACAATGGGCCAACAGTGAAGCGCAAAAAAAAAAGATGATTTCCTTAGCAAAAATGGATCAGCAACAAGTGCGCTACTTCATGGCTCATGCACATACGTGTTGACAACAAACTTCCCCCATTCATTTAGCACTTGATCAATATCCTCTTGGGTGTATTAGCTGCTACTTGGGTGTAAAGCAGTATCCTGAGGAAGCTTGCGGAAAAATTCAACGGTGAGGTAACCACACTCCATATCAACTAGCTGCATAGTTGCTTCCTTGCTCTCTTCTTTCATCCTATCCAGCGATTCAAATCTTGCATTTCCAACTTCCACTCTTAAAATGGGATACTGCTTTAATTCCTACACACCACCATTCATTTAGCACTTGATCAATATCCTCTTGGGTGTATTAGCTGCTACTTGGGTGTAAAGCAGTATCCTGAGGAAGCTTGCGGAAAAATTCAACGGTGAGGTAACCACACTCCATATCAACTAGCTGCATAGTTGCTTCCTTGCTCTCTTCTTTCATCCTATCCAGCGATTCAAATCTTGCATTTCCAACTTCCACTCTTAAAATGGGATACTGCTTTAATTCCTACGCACCACAGGGAAAACATCCCATTAAAAATAATAGATTAAACAAATTTAGGATATAATGAATAACTAATAGCTATCCTCTTAGGTAAATTCAGTATATTATTCTGCATTTTTAATTCTATACACTACATTTCGATGACTTCGTGAATATGTCATGCACTCAGAATCTCATAATTCATGAACCACTGATTAATCTAAACCAGAGTAGAATTAGAAAAGCTAGGTAGATCTAATTACCAGATTCAATGTGTAAGAAATTCCTGTACGATTTCAAAATGACCAACAATTTAGGATCAGCTGCAGTTGCATCCCACACCTGGAAACATATTAACAGTTAAACAATCTTAATATCAAAGCTGTACAAATGCCACAAAAAAAAAAAACAACAACAACAGAGAGAAACATACATGAGCTATTTATCTTGCATACAGTCCAAGTATTTACCAGGTCCTAATTATGCCTATATCCCCCAATCAACATATAGTCCAAGATTGTATTGAAACCATTTGAATTAGTTACACTACTACGTACTACCGTTTCATACCAAAACCCAAACCAAAAAATCGAACAGAAGTAAAAAACTTAAACTTCCTTTCTTGAGCAAATGAAACATAGGCAAATGACGGTAAAAACAAACTAATAAAATCAAAATTGAATTCAAGTATTGTTGTAAATATTAATGTGACTATTCATGTAATAGAAATTTGTGTTGTGTGATATACGCCAATTAAGATTGAATGGTGATTAACATAATATAATTAGTGATTGATTTACCGTAATCAAAAGAGTGATTGATGTAATCGTTAAATAATTACCTTTTGTGAACCTGAGGTACTCCTATATAAACCTCATTGTGAGATGAATAGAATCACTCCATTTTCTCATACTTCATTCTCTGTGTCTAAACTCTCTCTCTCTCTCTCAAATTCTTTTACTATCGTTTTACAACACGTTATCAGCACGACAAGCTCTAGGATTCAGACTGCGAGTTGCGGAGAAGAGGTGGTTCATCATTCAATCAAGAGAAGAGACAAATAACCCCTGAGTTATTGGATTGGCTGAGAAGACAACCTTCTTAGTTCTGCACATATAAACTGAAGATTCGTCTGTTCTTCATCAAATATTTTTCTTTCCAAAATATAATTTTATATTCATGCTTATTGAGCCTATTGATTGAATATGAACAATCACCATGTTGCATGAACTCCCAAATTTACTTTATTAATTTATTTGGTTGATACATATATATCTGTCGTATATATTTGTTCATGTTTTTTGATTTGATTGACATATATCATGACACATTCACATGTATGATTCCTATTTAATATTACTACCATGCCAGAAGTATTTACCCAATTTATTACCTATACGAAATGCTAGAAGCATTAATGGGATTTGAATAACATATATTGAATTTGGTTATGTTATAATTGTGAATATTAATAGAAGCTGAGTCAGAAGCTCAAATCAAGCCCAAAGTCACAACAACAAATTCGAGCCAGAAGCTCAAGCCCAAGTTGCAAGGCTAGAATAGAAGCGCACCAGATGTTGCCATAACAAAAGTTATGAATCTTCTCAAACTAGGCTCATCCAGTTGGATGCGATGTCTAGGCAAGGTTCAGATGAGGCCGTGTACTTAAGTAAGTCTCGCTCCACCTAAACGTCATCTTTCCTTATCTGGTCGTATTTAATTAGAGTTACTGAAAGGATTGAGTAATAACTTTTCATTCCTTGGCAGACTAGTTTGAGCCCAGCAGGCCCACTCTCCATCTGGAGACCTAGCAGCCCAGCAGGCCTCACACACCATTTGACTTACACATGAAAGGCCGGGTCACAAGCCTGCAGACTAAGCCCGATAGGCTTCACTATCAAGCCCACTCCTTCTTTGGTCCAGCAGAATCAAAAATAAAAAGAAAAATGATTTCATATTGTAAATGGATTCACCATATCTAATATATGTAATTAATTGCCAGAAGCATTTATTCACATAATTGTGTGATAATTAATCTGTTATATTACTAGCATACAATTAATATCTCAATTGATTTGTGATTTTTATTTATCCAATTTGTGAGATTATTTTAATTTGCTTAATTCAATATTATTGTGTTACTTGTCTAAATTTTCGCACTAGAATATAAGTGTAGAAAATGCAGGTACCTAATGAACTAGAAGTTCTAAATGAACCCGTAGTTCATATATAAATCGAACTTGTAGTTTCGATAATGCCGTTTAAGAAACTTGAAGTTTCCTT
>BDJD01003252.1:142692-167816 GCA_002564525.1 Rosa multiflora | reverse complement strand
TGACTTTGTTGCTTTGGAGGTTTCCGGAAGAAACTATCTAAAGTGGACTCAAGATGTGAAAATTCATCTGACTACAAAGAATATGAGATCAACAATCGATACTGACAATGTCGTCACTGAGGCTTTTAAGGCGAGTGTCATAATGTTCATAAAGAAACATATGGAGAAAGCACTCCAAGTTGAGTATCCGATAAAGAGGATCCACAGACTCTTTGGGTCGCTCTGGAAGAGTACTTTAACCATCAAATGACCATTTTCTCGCCTGAAGTAGGACATGATTAGCAAGATATTAAATAAGCCCATCTGTCCAAAACAATACAAGGAGAGGCATTTTACTAATTCTCAGAATTGATCACTATCTTGTTGCTCACTGAAATGAACAGCAACCTCCTGTTGAGGAATGATCAAGCCAAGCCCATCGGTACCTAAGCAACACTTTTGCTTGAAGCAAATAATGTTACTCATGGCAAACCTAATGGCGAAAGGAGAAATTGTGACCGTCGAAGGGACAAAAAGTTTGATCTTGTGAGACAAGGAAAGAGAGGTGGGCCCATAAATGGCCCATATGACCGGCCCAAAACATGGCCCCATGTTATTGTGCCCCTGTCCAACAAGCCAAATTGGAAAAGAACACTGGTTCTGCCCGTTGCCACCAAAATCAACATCATCTTTGTTATTAATGTCGAGGAATTGACTGCTAGTCCTACACCTGCTGTGCGATAGCTGAAGCAGTAAATGAGTATTACTCCAGTCACGGAACTCAAAATACTAACTTTATTGAAGGGCCATTTTCTATCGATTCCACACTAGAGATCATGGATTTACAGGCACTTACTGAACATACCGAGGATTAGAACTCGAAGACATGGGTATAATTGGCCCCTTGTGCCATATCTATTCCATCTTAATGAATGAAACATCTTCGGATTTTTGTGATTTATGTTTTCAATTATTTTGGATTATGGAAATGTGGTTATGTTCGAATATATTTAATTCAATAAACTCATTTATACATGTGATCCATTTAATTAAATAAATGAATAGGCATATTTTGTGGGGAAGTTTGTTGTCTGGTTAAAAATGCTATTACCATACTCCCAGATTGGAGATATTTTTCAAACTTATTGTCTGTTCATACCTCTGTGACAACTGTATCATGCCAATCTAACCTGATAGAGGGTTATGGCAAAACACATTGTATGTTGTCCAATGGTACTAAACCTACCATTAATGAGGCCTTATAATCTCCATGTTCCAAAAGAATGTTATTGAGTTTTAAGGATATTCGAACCAATGGTTATCACATTGAAACCACTGAGAAAAATGAGTGTAATATCTTTGCATAACCTCCAAGTATGTGGCCAGAAGAGTATATTGGAGAAATTGAAATCTGTTAGCTAGAAGTTAACTAATTCAAGCAACTACTTGTTATGGCATGACCCTTTGGGACACCCAGGTCAAAGTATGATGCACCGTATCCTCAACTTATCGCAGGTGCATCCCTTCTGAATAAGGGTCTTGTATATAATGACACACTATGCCATACTCATTAAGAATACTTAATACTAGACCATCATTTCCAAAGACTAATACATATACCACAATTTTTCTGCACAGAATGCAAGGGAAATTTGTGGACATATCCAACCACCATGTGGACCAGTTAAATATTAATGGTTTTAGTTAATGTATCGACAAAGTGATCACATGTTACATTATTGTCTGCAAGAAAAAGCTGTTTTTGCTAAACTCTCACCCAGATCATGAAATTGAGGCTTCACCACTCGGATTATCCCATAAAGTCTATAAGACTTGATAATACCGGAGAGTTTATATCGAAGTCTTTCGATGATTATTGCATATCCCTTGGGATTGATATTGAATATATAGTTCCCTATGTTCACACCCAAGGTGGTCTCGCAAATAAAATCTTGGTAATGCGCACCAAGCTTCTGGTTTTTTGTGTGGGGCTATGCAATCTTGCATGTAGCTATGTTGGTCCCGTTGAGACCCACTGCTACTAACCTTACTCCGCGTTACAACTGGTGACTGGGTACGAACCTGATGTTTCGTACTTATGCACATTTGGGTATGTAGTCCTCGTGCCAATTGTGCCGTCACAACATACAAAATTGGGTTCTCAACAAAGGATGGGCTTGGTACAGCTCTTTTCCAACAACATTGCAGCAATCTGAACTTGGGGCACCCAATTCAGATTGAGGAGGGATGTTAGTATACTAGAAGTAACTGTATGGTTCTATCTGTTAGGTCAGATGACAATATATGCTAGAAGATTGGAGTCGGTTAAATAGGGAGGTTATTAATCTGGTAGTATATAAAAAGGGAGGTTACTGGTTCTGTTCTTTATGTGTGAAACAGAGAGTGAACTGAGTAAAGAAGTGAGAGATTATTGTAATTGAGAGATAAAGAAAGATTGTTGTAATTGAGAGATAAAGAAAGAGAGAAAACAGTAATGTGATTGTTTGTTTGTAATTTGATTGTGTTCTGAGTTTATATGATCAAGGATTACTGGAAGTTCTTTCATTGTGTTCAAGTTTTTTTTCATATCATGTGCTAGTATTCTATGAGCATGCATGAACATTTGTAGAGAGGATGCAAGAGAATAAGAGTATGAAAAAGAATCCATGAGCCATTTTGGTGATCTACAAGCTGAGGTTGATAGATTCATAAGGTAGCTCACCTGTTTGTATATATATTAGGAAGATGGGAGATATTCTATGGCAATTTTAGTTAATTTCTTGGCACTCTACTTGCATTTTGCCAATTTTTCTTCTTTGATCTCCATATAGGCACAAGGAGAAAGACTTTTAGGCCTTCTCTAACCCACCAACATAAAATGCTAAAAGGCTATTTTTTAGCCCAAATGATCTCCAACCCACCAAACTTAAGGCCAAAACGTAGGGCTAAAGGTGAGTAGAGAGTAGAGGTGGCAAACGGGCAGGCCCGACCCGACCTGATCCATTTTAAGCGGACCTAGTCGTACTTCGTGTCATGCTTGGGCCGGCCCATTTACTTAAACATTAAGCCCGGTCCTGCCCATGGCCCGAGCCTATATCGTGTCGGGCCGTGCTCGTGCCTACCCACTATAAAGCACGATTTTAAAATCTTAATTTGAATAAATAAAAATAATTTTATTTAATTATTTAGAAAATTCAAATAAACTAAGTTCTACAATGTTTTTCTCAATCTTAGCTTTTTAAGATTAGTTTTCTAATAATTTTTTATATTCCACTACAAGAAAGAATGAAAGAAAGAACATCTATTTAATATTTAGAAAAATATTTTATGTCAAAATAAGGATATAATGTTTTATTTCACTATTTTGTTAACATAAAAGAAATAGCATTGGTGGAATTGTCCTGAGAATTTAAATAAAAAAATCTAATATTAATATCTCATCATTGTGGTTTTTGAATATTTTTTTTTTAAAAAATGAAATTTTGTGTTTGTAACGGGCCGATCCACAATATGTAGTGCTCGGGCCACGTCGGGCCACTAACGGGATTGGGCCGTGCTGTGCTTGTGCTTAGCGGCCCGTTTGCCACCTCTAGTAGAGAGGGGTAAATTTAGCCCCAAAGTTAGCTTTTTAGCCTTTATGGCCAAAGCGATCAGAAAATGGAGGCCCACCGTTGGGTGCTACTGTGACATATGCATGACATCAGCAACAAGCAGTTTTTTTTTTTTTTAATAGCCGTTGGTTTTTTCTTTTTCTTTTTTTGAAATTTTACACTATAAATACATATCACCTCAACCTTCTTTTTCACATATTCCTTCTACTTCCTCATATATATCTCTGATTTATTTTTCCTTTATCGAAAATAAAGTTATTTTTTATTATCTTAAAAAAAATTATCCAGAAAAATATTTTTTTTTGCATAAAAATTATTTCAATTACTATAAGTAAAAATCTGATAAAAATAAGAACATATATATATATATATATAACATATCCAAAATGTTAAAATATATTTTAGGGCTATAATTTAGCCTTGACGTATTGGAGATGGTTGATATCACATCGATGAATAGTATAGAATTCAGGGCAAAAATTTTAGCCCCAGGGCTATTTTTAGCCATTATGATTGGAGATGGCCTTAGTACCTGAAGTCTCCCACTCATTCCATTTTACCAATTTTTATTCCTACTGGGCTCCATATACCCGAAGTCTCCCACTTTCATTCCATTTCGCCAATTTTCTTCCTTTGTCTCCATATTAGCACAAGGAGCAAGACTCTCGGTACCCGAAGTCTCCCACTTACATTCCATTTTGCCAATTTTTCTTCCTTTGTCTCCATATAGGCACAAGGAGTAAGACTCTCAGTACCCAAACTCGATCATTTTGATTTTCTATGACTCTTAAGCTTATCATTAAATTCTTGATTGTGATGTCACTAGACTCTCAACTGATGATTGTGATAATAGTTATTTTCTAGCTTAGAATGTTATCACATCGACTTCTATTTACTTTTCCTTATTAATTGCATTTTCTGGTCATAGTGGTATCGTTTTCATTTGATGAGTATGGCCATTGTATTTGACTTTGTTGGACAACTATCTTGCCTCCATCTACATAGCTACAACCTTTTTAATTATTGACTTGTAATGAAGCACTCCACAGCGACTCCTTGTGAGGAACAGTTAGAAACTCATGCTTTTGGCCTCTCAAATAACAATTTCTTGCAAATAATCCTGAAAATACCAAGAGTTTCACAATCATTTACACAAGTCTCTCGGTGTAAGACAAACAAAATTTTAATTTGCACAGGATTAGTGCTAAGAAGGCTGATTTGTGCAACAAACTTCTAAGTCAACACTGGTCCCAAGTCCTTAAGTTCAAGCTGGGTTACCAGAGCTAAACGCCTACAATTATATTCAACAACCTATTGTATCTGAGAGTGTCACACCCTGACCTGGTGAAGTGACTAATGTATGATCAAGTACATTATACATCCACATTGCTATTTGATGTAGAGCGAATGGCGATAAGAATTGAAGAACAGCTCAATCGTGGAAAAGGAGGAAAACCCGGTTTGCTCCAACTTTGCATTTGGTGTCCGAATCGCGATTGCTATAGCCCATTCGCTCTACATCAGTCTCCTCCACCTCCGAAGAACTCGACCTTGAGTTCTCTTTAGGATAAAGAACATCATCTTCACGAAACTCATGCAGATCAGCAACATTAAAGGTATTAGAAATGCCCATGGAATCAGGAAGTGCAACAACATAAGCATTGTCGTTGATCTTCTTCAGCACCTTGAAAGGACCATATTTTCTTAGCTTCAGCTTGTTGTAGGTACCAACAGGAAACCTCTCATTCCTTAAAAACACTATCACGTCATCACCCTCTTGGAACACTTTAACTCTTCGATGCTTGTCAGATGCAGCTTTATACTTGGCATTAGTTTCTTCCAACTTGGCCTTAACTTCTTCTCTAACAGACTGCAGATCCCTAGCCATGCCCACAGCAGCAACACTAACACCAGGAACTTTAGGAAGCTTCACTAAATCAACCACGTGTCGAGGAACAACAATATAAACTAATGAGAATGGTGACTTTCCTGTGGCGCTATGCACAACACTGTTATAAGCAAACTCCACCTGTGGCAGGGCATAATCCCATTGTTTGGGACTATCTCCACAAACACTCCTGACCTTATTACCCAAAGTTCTGTTAGTAACCACTATTTGCCCTTCAGTTTGAGGATGAGTTGTGCTGCTACGATTCAAAGTTGTTCCAAACATTCTCCACAACATAATCTAGAAGTGACTAAGGAACTTCATGTCTCTATAAGAAGTAATGGACTTGGGCACTCCATGCAAACGAACCACATCCCTGAAAAATAGTTTGGCTATATTGGAACCATCAACAGTCTTCTTACAAGCTATAAAGTGCGCCATCTTGGAGAACCTGTCAACTACCATAAACACAGAATCTACTCCCCTTTGGGTATGGGGTAATCCCAACACAAAGTCGATAGCAAGATCTTGCCAAATATCTTCAGGAATAGGTACGTAAAGGTAAATAAAGACCAATATTTTGGGACTGACCCTTAGAAACCTGGCAGGTGTAGCACTTCCTCACAATAGTTCCTACATCCTTCTTCAGCTGTGGCCAGAAATACCTCTCCTCAAGGCTAACAATAGTTTTATCTCGGCCCAAGTGTCCACTCAAACCCCTTCCATGCAGATCTCTGATAAGTTTCTCCCTCAATGATGAACTAGGAATACAAAGCCGATTGCCCTTGAATAAATAATCATCATTCACATAGAAATCTACAACTGCATGATTGCTACTGCACTTGGCCCAAATCTCCTTAAAACCAATATCTTCCTCATATAATTCCTTCAAGATATCAAAACCCACAATTTCCTTAGCTAAAGTGACCAGCAAGGAAGCCCTCTTATTCAAAGCATCTCTCACCCTATTAAGAGTACCAGATTTATGTTGAATTACAAAAGAAAATTTCTGCAGAAAACTCACCCATCTTGCATGCATCTTGTTCACAGTTTTCTGACTACTAAGGTACTTCAAGGCTTGATGATCAGTGAACAATACAAATTTTGTCTGGATTAAGTAGTGCTCTCATTGCTTTAATGCCCGGAACATTGCATAAAATTCATGATCATAAGTACTCCACTTCTAACGAGCTTCACTCAATTTTTCACTAAAGAACGCTACTGGTCTCTTCTCTTGTGACAACACAACACCTACTCCCAAGCCACTAGCATTACTTTCAACCTCAAACACCATGTCGAAATTGAAAAGAGCAAGAACCGGTGCAGTACAAAAAAATTTCTTGATTAAAGCAAAAATCTTTTTTTTTTTAATATAAATAGAGGATTAAGCGATATTAGCTCCTCTGCAATAGCTGATTTGCGGATTCAAGCACCCTCCCACATCCCCGAAGGAAAGGGGGCCATCACAACCGGGAACCCACCGCCCATCCCTCCATTTAATTTTATTAAAAAATAAAGGATAAAAGAAAATATACAAAGAGGAAAGGGGGACCAAACCAAAACCTTTCCAAGAAAGAGTAATAACAGAAGAAAAAAGAAAACTCCTCCAAAAGAGAGAGTAAAAAAAATCAAACTCTGTGTAGCTGTGATTACTATGTAGAAACAATTCGTGCAATAAAACATTACTCGCTGCGAATACGTGAAGCGCCAGAATCATCACGTAACAACAACCCGTGAATCTCTATTGGAGGAAAAAAGAACCAAGAAAGAGATGGATAAGCTAAACCCAAGTTGGCGAGACCATCAGCAGCCGCATTACCCTCCTTGAGAACATGAGAGCAGTGAAGTTGTATTACTCGAAGACGAGCTAGGAAATTACTCCAAGGGATTCGTATAGGCCAAGGAGGGACAAAGGTTGATGACACGAGACAATTGACAATGCTAGTAGAATCACTCTCCAACCACAAATGATGCCAGCCATGTAGATATGCAAATTCAACCCCAATAATGACAGCCATCAACTCCGAATAGAAAGCATTGCCAATACCCAACCTACCACAAAAACCCCCAATATAACCACCATTTTCTCCCCTGAAAATTCCACCACAAGCAGCTGGACCCGGATTGCCTTTGGCAAGACCATCAGGAGTTTTATCCATGCACGCGTTGGAGGAACCCAGAAAACAAGGCGGGGAGGCCGTACCATTTTAGCCACCGACTGCACCCTAAGCTCCAAAAGCAAATTGGAATCCAACCTCCCCGAAGCACAACCAGGAAAGTGAGGGGATGCAAACTTAATCCAAGCCTTGATTGAACAATAAACAAGCCTAAGAGAAGGTGATTTATTGTCAAAAACAAGACTATTACGTGTCCTCCATATCTGCATTAAAGAATAAAGACACACTGCAAGACACAAATTTTTTAATTGTGGGGAGAAACAGTTACTAGTGAAAGACGCCCTTACGTCCTCAAGAGTTCCTTGAGAGAGTAGAGAAGTGCCAAAACATCAAGCAACCCATTGCCAAACATGCTGAGCGAATGAGCAGGTGAAGAATAGATGAGTTGAGTTATCCATACACCCCAAAGAACAAAGAAGGCATTTTGAAGCTAGTGAAACTCCACACCTTTGAATCTGCACATCTGTTGGAAGCTTATTATGAAATAGCCTCCAAGCTAACAAAGTATACTGAGGTGGGATAAAGTGCTTCCATAAGTGAGAGGTCCATTCCAAAGTGGGGAAGTGATGACTTACTAGCTCATAACCATCCGAGAAAGAGAGAACACCTGAGCTAGAAAGCTCCTAGATAAGAGAATCTCACTCTGTGTAAATTGGAAGAGGAACATTTTTAATCCGTAAAGTTAAATCTGGGAACAAATCATAGAAATGATGTGGCAAGGACCATTGTTGATTAGTAATAAAACAAGACACGTGAGTGCTTAAAAGTGGTGCGAAGCATGAAAGATGCAGCTCATCCAATATTGAAACATCAAGCCATTTGTTTGACCAGAAACTAACCGAAGTACCAACACCAATAAGCCAACGAGAATTCTGATAGATGAGAGGAAGGGATAACTTCAACCGTTGCCAAATTGAAGAAATAAAAAAACCCCACTTAATGTATATGGAAACATAAAACCTTTGGAGAATAAAAGATCCACATTGAGAGTATGAAGAAAGAGCATTCCAACCAAAACGTAAAAGAGCTGCATGATTAAGAACCTTAGGATCACGTAGACCAAGTCCACCCTCAGCTTTGGGAGAACAGACTTGGCGCCATGATACAGTAACCAATTTGCTCACAGCCACATCCCCAGACCAATAAAGCTGCAAGCACAAGCTGCTAGATGTTTTAGAAGGGAGGTGGACCAAATATACACCGAAAAACTATGCAAAAGCATATTCTGAAACACCTATTGTACAAGCTGCACTCGACCAGCAATAGTTAACAATTTACCTTTCCAACCCATGAGCCTAGCCTTAGCTTTATCTGCTAAGGCTTGAAGGTGAACTTGCTGAGGCTTACCTCGAAATATTGGAATACCCAAATAGGTGAACGGAGCTTTACCATACTGAAATCCCAACACCTGCTTAACTCGTCGTCGATAATGCAAATAAGGTTGACTCAAATAAAAGGTGCTCTTCTCTTTATTAACCAACTGCCCAGAAGCACTCCCATAAAGATCAAGAAACTGCTACAGAGACCGAAGAGAAGAGTAATTCACTCGGCAGAATAGAAGAAGGTCATCAGCGTATAGAACATGAGTAATAGGAGCACAACCCCTTGGAGTGGAAATAGGTTCAATTTTCCTCGTTGAGAAAAGATTAGAGAGACCGCGGCTCCGAACCTCTTTAGCTAAACATAATAAGAGAGGGGAGAGAGGGTCCCCCTACCGTATGCCCCTGCTACAGGAAAAGAATCCATGTGGTGAGCCATTCTCTAGTGCCGACAGTCGAGCAGAGTGAAGAATAGTTTTAATCCAGCCCATAAACAAGGGAGAGAAACCAAATTTATAGAGCACCTCAAGGAGAAAGTACCAACTGAACGTATCAAAAGCCTTAGCAATATCAACTTTAATACCAAAATTCCCACCTCTAATTTTCCTATCCAACAAGTTAAACCTTTCAGAGACCAAGCTAATACAACCTGCAATACGACGTCCCTTGACAAAAGTTGACTGTTGGGGAGAAATTATGCGAGAAGCAATAGGACCTAACCGTATTGACATGATCTTTGGAATAATCTTGAAGAGAAAATTGCCAAGGGCAATTGGCCTATATTGAGACACCATGCTAGCACCATCGACCTTTGGAATAAGAACAATGAAATTTGAGTTGGCATTCGGAAGTAGCCAATTGGTCATGAAGAAATACTGCACAAAAGCCACTACATCAAGACCAACAATATCCCAACATTGTTGATAAAAGAAACTGGGAAACCCATCTGGTCCAGGTGCGCTAGAAAGGTCCATTGAGAATACTACCTCATGAATCTCCTCAAAAGTAGGTATAGCAGTTAGTAAAACATTATCTTCATCAGAAACCAAAGGAGGAATTACATCATAGATATTAATATGGGAACATGAAGAAAAAGAACCTGAGTTATAAAGTGAATGATAAAAATGCACAATATGATCAGCAATCTCAACTGGATCTAAAAGGATAACTTCACATTCCGCATACTTGTAATACAAGACTTGGAGGATTGAACACGGGCATACGCATGAAAAAATGATGAGCATTTGTCCCCTTCAGTTAACCACTTAACTCGGGCCTGATCACGCCAAAAAGCTTCATGACGTCGCAAAGCCTCAAGTACAGCTTGTTTCGCATTAACCTCCAGTTCAAACTTTTGAGCTATAAACCCAGCAGAAGAAATATCTTGTTGGATGGATGCAAGCATAGTGCGAGGTTCCTGCAATGTATGATGAAAATTACTGAAAACCTGGGTGTTCCAAGCTTTTAAGCAAGCTTTCAGAGCCTTCAACTTTTGCACAGTTACATACATTGGACAACCATAAGCCTCCGTATTCTGCCAACACTGAGCCACTACCTCTCTAAAGTTGGAATGAAGAACCCACATAGATTGAAATCAGAAAGGTTTTGGACCATCGGATGGAGCACTGCCTGCCGTGAAGACTAGACAATTATGATTAAAGATGGCCAGAGGAAGAGCCATGCAACTAGTGTGAGACCAAGAATCCAACCATTGACCATCACACAAAGTACGATCTAACTGACGTTCCATGTGGCCACCAAATAAAGTTTTGGACCAAGTGAAGAAAGCACCTGCTGTGTCTAAGTGAGTGAAGTTATAGAGATCCATGGCACTGCGGAAATCCTCACATGAAGACTGATTAGGAACCTGCCCACCTATAAAATCATGTGCACCCAAAATGGAATTAAAGTCACCAATAGCCATCCAAGGAACTGCAGTAGTTGACCGAAGAAGGAGAAAATCCTGCCACAAAGTTTTACGATTAAGTGTTGAGGTAGCTGCATAAACAAAAGTGAACTGAGAAGTGACATCATTGAATACAGCTTGAATAGTAATTTGTTGATCAGAAACCAAAACAATTGAACATGAGAGGGATGTGGAGCCAAGAAGCCAAATGTTAGGACTTGAGCTACCATGATTATTTAAAGAGATCGATTAAACGAAGACGCAAAGACGCCCAATAAGCTTCAGGAACTAAATCAAAAGACACCATTGGTTCAGAAATACAGACCAAATCTGGATGGTGAATACGACACACATTTGACAACTCAGAACGAGAATCATTGTTGCCAATGCCACGAATGTTCCAGTAAACTATCTTCATTGGAGTTTTTTAGGTTTGGTACTAACCCGCGAAGGATAGGGTTAAGTACAAGCATTAACGTTATCCTTTGGTTTGCATTGTTTGACAAGTTGCTGCCTCTACTTCTTTTGCTGGGATTTGGTAAGGACAGGAGTGAACCCATCCACATCTTGACCATTCACAAAATGGGCCAATGCATCCATCTCAGCAGCAGCTCGAGAACTCTCTGGACCAAAACCAGGAGGCAAAGGTGTGGAATTATGTTCCTCTTCAACAATATCATTCCAAGACCATGAGGCCGAATTATTGATATGAGAGTCCTCTGAAGAAGAAGCATTATCGGAAGAGGAAGCAGCACAATGCAAAATTGGACTCGCAATAGGCTGCTCAACATCACCCTCCCTCATTACTCTGTCTGCCATCTCCTTTATAATCGTAGCACCCACTTCCTCCAAAACATCATTGATAAAAGTGGCCACCTCCTTAGGAGTAGTAGCAATAGCAGCATGACACTCAAATGAATTGGCAATGTTATCTGCTGAACCTTGAACCCTCGTAGGAGCAATCTGAGTTGAAGCAGGGACTTGAAGAGTTTCAGAAGTATTGCAGTCATCAGCGACATGTACAAGCTTATCTTTCACCCGATACTCTTTTCTAACCTCTTTGCACTTCACAAGCAAATTTGTCATCTTTAACTGCTAACAAGCCTTCAGTTCATGGCCGATTATACCACAATGACCACATTTAGGAGGTAAGTTCTCATATTCAATGTCAACAGGGAAGAAATGATGCTCCCTTTCCACCATGATAGAGGTGGGAAGCGAACCCTGCAAATCCACATCAACCAAAACCCGCGCATAATATCCAAACCTCTGCTCTCTGGTTGCAACATCCAACTGAAGAGGGGTTCCAACCCCATGACCAATCTCCATTATATGGTGCTTTTCTTGTTCTTCTCCCCACTGGAATTTGCCTTTCTTCAAACATTCAGTAATAGAAGTAGTAATGGTACTGAAATTTCTTACAAATCTCCTATAGAAAGTAGTCAAACCATGGAAGCTTCGCACCTTAGAAACTATTTTTGGGGCTAGCCATTAATTCTCTTATAGCTCGTATCTTCTCTTCATCAACCTGAATGCCTTCTTCTCCAACCACAAAACCCAGAAACAACAGCTTGCTGGTGCATAAAGTACACTTTTCAGGTTAATGTACAATTTATTTTCCTGTATAGCTTCCAGAACTTGCCTCAAATGTATAAAATGTTCTTCTTTGGTCCTGCTATATATCAATATATCATCAAAATACACCACGATAAAAGAACCAATAAAAGGACGAAGAACCTGGTTCATAAGCCTCATAAAGTTACTAGGTGCATTAGACAATCCGAATGGCATCACCATCCATTCATATAACCCATCCTTGCTCTTAAAGGCTATCTTCCACTCATCCCCTGGTTTGATTCGAATATAGTGATAACCACTTCGAAGATCTATCTTGGTAAACACCTTGGAACCCTCCAGCTCATCAAGCATGTCCTCCAGATGAGGAATAGGAAACCTGTACTTCATAGTTATCTTATTTATAGCCCTGCTATCAAGTCAAAAAGCCCACACGTCATGGCAAAGCAACGAGTTTTGTTCCTAGCGTCGTCCCTTTCCAGAAAGCTATAGCAATCGCGATTCGGACACCGAATGCCAAAGTTGCAGCAAACCGGGTTTTCCTCCTTTTCCACGATCGAGCTGTTCTTCAATTCTTATCACCATTCGCTCTACATCTCTAATATTTGATGGCTGGTCACAATTTTATATATGTATGTACGTATATTGTTATTAATATCTATTGTTATTATTATTACTATTTTTTTCAATAAAAATAACAAAATAATCACAGATTTTATAATATAAAAAAATGAGTTATCACAATCTACCCTTCTAACAAAAATTTCACCCTCAAAATTTCATTTTTTTTTTTGAAAGGAAGATGACAAACTATATTAAGTGAATGCACAATCGCATCGAGAATAAAAAGTAACCAGGTAACCATGTGACTTGATGCCGTAAGGCATTGCTGCACTACATATGTCACTGAAGCAGTGTAAATAGAAGAGTAACCATAACTGTAACCGATGATATGACCACCTAGGAAAGGCGATTCGCTCACCAAGAGATCGAAAGCGACCAAGGGTGGCAAAACCTCGGATTTAGGCAGACGAACTCTGAAGAACCAGAACCAATACCAGAACAAAATGAGCAGCTGTTTCGGATCCAAGATCCGAAATAGAATATGACCTGGATCCCAAATGCGGATCAAAATCCGGCCTGAGACCAAGGTCAAATCGGCCAAAGCAGACTCGACAAGAGCCCAAGCCCATTTGAATCTGATTTGGACACCCAAGTACATAGGCACCCTATCAGACCTTCTCTGGGCACCCACACATCTACTCTCCCACTGCAGCTGTCGAATGCCACCATCCACGCACAGCCCCAGAACGCCTCGTCCTGCTCCGCCGCGCCACACCAGAGTGCGCCGCCAATCCTTGAGAAGATCCGATCTCAGAACCACGTGCCCATGCCGGAAAAGGCCCAACCCCAACCACTGAACCTCCATCCCACAGTAATCAGATCCCGACTGATGCAGAGCCGGACGAGAATCCTCATAAGTCAGGCGTGCAGCCAAGTGCCCCCGCCACCCAAGCTCAAGGCCAAAATTCCAAGAAATCTTCAAAGTCCCAGCAAAAGGTCGGCGACCACTTGACCAAGTCTAGTGCAGCCTTGAATCCCAGGCTGTAAAGACCCAAGAGAAAGAGAACAGATCACGATCCGCCACCGTTGGAGGAGTTGTAGACCACTCCTTTGAAAAGCAAACCCGACGAAAAGAGGAGACGGTATGCACCGCACTCGAGCTATACGACACCAATGGATGTGCCGACATCGGGGCGGCGTTCTCTCAAACCCTAGAGAGAGTTTTTTTGGCTGACCACCTCAAAATTTCATAGTATAAAGCTGTGCTGACCTAATCCTAAATGTGTAAACTTAATTAAAGGAGTCCAAATGTATGTTTGTCAAGGACAACAGAGGAAGCAAGTGCGAGAAACTAGCGGACGCCAAAATCAACTAGCTATCCAGGGTATACCAAATGTTTATTTATGTTTATTGAAAGGGTGATTGATGCAGGAGCATATAGGGATCAACTGGGTGACTTTAATATCAGCCAAAATCAACGCAACAATAAACGTGGCAGCAAATTAGTATTGATTTCTTTCTAATATATTTATTTGTAATTGCATAGATTTAGCGGTATTTTTCTTATTAATTGGATAGATGTGATATTCATTTTGTAACTTTCTATTTATTACTTTTCCTTATTTTGATTTGACTCTTATGCTATTTAAGCAAGAGTTTGTCATATTTGTAGGGGAGTTTTTTCTGACATTATAATGAAAATATAGCCATTTTTCAGCTGTCTATAATGAGTTGTGCTCTTCTCATTTTTGGTGACGTGTGCTATTAGTTTTAGGCCTATGTTTTAGGACCCGTCCCCCATTAGTGATTAGCACAATGTTGAAACCGTCTCTCTTCAAAGTTCAAACCTTGAATGTATCAAAAAAAAAAAAAACAGTTCAAACCTTGAACACTTGATGGTTGGAACTAGAGTTCAAATCCTGGGCTTTTATATATATATCCTTTTTTTTTCCGTCACAGTATATTATGGACTGAAAATTTTGATGTACGTACTTCTCCGGAATTTGCACTACTTCACTGCCACACAAATGGATCCCTAACTGACCATTTAAATGCAGATCTACTAATTTGTTCAGATGAAAATGAAACAAACTGAAATCTTGACCTACTATACTTGGCTTGACACCACCATTTCAAAGTGGCAATAAGATAGTAACCACCAATAAATTGGTGTCATCTAACTGATTGTTTTTTCCGTCACAGTATATTATGGACTGAAAATTTTGATGTACGTACTTCTCCGGAATTTGCACTACTTCACTGCCACACAAATGGATCCCTAACTGACCATTTAAATGCAGATCTACTAATTTGTTCAGATGAAAATGAAACAAACTGAAATCTTGACCTACTATACTTGGCTTGACACCACCATTTGAAAGTGGCAATAAGATAGTAACCACCAATAAATTGGTGTCATCTAACTGATTGTCATTTGGCTTGTTTATTGTACTGATACCAAGGGTATCATCCATCCTGTATCACACTCAACAGCTGAACAGCTAAACAAGCAAAAGCAAACAGCAAATGGACCTCTAAAGAGACCCTTTTTATTATTATTATTATCATCATTTTTTCTCCTGCTTCTGTAATGGTTAATAATAATCAAGTTGTCAGCAGCCTTAAAGATGAGCAAAATTCCAGTACTACTAGGTTGTTTACAAAAGTTGTGCTAGTCTAGCTGCATGCTTCTTTCTGAAAGAGGAGCCATGTTGACTTTGAGGGGCATAAATATCGTGTCTAGAGGATTAAATTCAACCACTCTCATCCATTGGCCTTCATTAGCTGGTTTTAATAGATAATTCAGTATTTACACAAAACAGTGCCAAAATTCAAACCCGCTACATTCTCATATATAGCCATAATCTTGGCAAGGCATTAGATATATGTATGTATATTGTTATTATTTGATGGCTGGTCCGCTGGTCACAATTTTATATATGTATGTATACTGTTATTAATATCTATTATTATTATTATTATTACTATTTTTTTTTCAATAGTAATAACAAAATAATAACAGATTTTATAAATAAATAAAAACTACCACAGAGTGCCTCCAAACTTAGAGCCTTCCTCTCCTAAACATGAGAATACCTCTAGATTACCTATATCCATGACAAGCCAAAACATAAGCATTCTTTGACATCCCAAAGATCACCTTCTAGGATATTTATGTTATGTGATGTAATATGAATAGAAACAAGCTATCAGCTATACTGAATGGATCAACCAATAGTTCTAGTAAGCTCTAATAACGGAGTGTTCATATCAGAATAAGACATCCATAACAAGCATTCAGATCCACATATCTGTTCACAAAGATCCAAATTACAGAAGAAAACTTTGTGTGGAAAGATGTAGCAATATTCTCTAACATATTGCTCTGCCTAAAAAAGCCATCACAGCATCGCATTCAATAAAATGAGCGTATCCGTTCGCAAAGATCCAAATTACAGAAGAAAACTTTATGTCGAAAGATGTAGCGATATTCTCTAACATATTGCTCTGCCTAAAAAAGCCATCACAGCATTGCATTCAATATTGAAATGCAAACAAAACAATGATAAAATGAATACCCATCAACCAGTATAGTCCACCCTATTCACATACCAAAACTCCGCTAGAGCACCCTTTCCTCTGCTAGTCCACCCTATTCACATACCAAAACTCCACTAGAGCACCCTTTCATCTGCAACTTTCAAGAAGCTATGATGGAAATAAAGCACACAAATAACACCACCAGCACGAAAGCCATAATCCAACAAACCCACTTTCCCCTTTTCTTTTTCAACTGCTTTGCATGAAGAAGTTCCTTGTTTCCACCACTTATGTAAATCCCAGCATCCGCCACATTCTTTTCGATATCATTAATCTGTTCACCTTGTGCTTCAACCAACACCGCCATGTCCAGGAAAACTTGATGCAGTTCTGTCAAGCTTCTCTTTAAGTCCTTCAAGGCCTCATCTCTTTCCTGATTTTCCATCACCAGCTCTGTTTTCCCTTCAAAAACTCTGACCTCCCCACTTCTCAAAATCTTCTCTATCACTTCTTCAGTTGCTTCCTCTCCGGTGGCATTATAGTACCTTCTCTTGAGACCGTCTTTGTGCTCCTTAACAATCTGTTCTCTCAATGCCAGAAAATCATTCATCATATCTCTCAGCTTGACTCTCAGTCCACCAGTCACAGAAATCCTCATTCGATCAACAGGACTTCCTTCCTTGTACCCAGCCACCTCTCGGTTAGCAATATTAGACTGATCAAGCGATTCCAATCTTGCTTTAATGTTCTTAGCTTTCCTCAGAATACTAACCATGTCAGCATTGATTCGGTCTCTCAGCCCCCTGAGAACTTTAGCACTGTGAGTGGACTTGGTTTCTTCATTCAGGTCCTGAAGATCAAGAAGCAGGTTCGTAATCTCTTCCATGTCAGCCTTGATTGCCTTCACTTCTTCAAAAAATTTCGCAAGATTCTGTTCTTCAGCAGGCTCAAGTTTCCCCATTTCCAAGTCAGGTTCTGCTTCAATGTCTTTCATGGCCTGTTTCTTAAGATCAACGTAACTGAGGAACGACTTGGTCATTAGATCATTCATCTTTCACGCAATTATCGAACACCCACCTGAAACAAATCTTCAATTCCTTAAAGTCCAAATTAAAACAAGAAACAAAATCTCTCCAACTGTCTGGTTCCTCAAAACTCTTGGCTAACAGACCACTAATTTGCTTGAATTTCCTAATACTGTCACAATTTCATTTTCGAAAACTTTAAATATGTAAACTACATAAAATTTCAGAGACCCAACACATGATATCTATCCTGAAATACATCTTCAATTCTTAAAACCCATAATCGTCTAATTTCCTTGAATTCCCTAAAATTTTCAAAAATCCATTTCAGAAGCCTTAAATATGCATACATAATTTTTATGACCGACATTGATAATCTTCAATAAACAAGTATAAACCAAGGAACTGCGTTCAGGGATAACATGTTCTAAATAAAAGGATCTAGCACATGATACACAGAGATAAGCTACACAAGTATGTTCGCATCACAACAAGAGCAATGAAAAGGAAAATTCGATTTCAAAAGCAAATAGTAAGGAAAAAAAAAAACCTTGGAGAAATTGCAAGGCCAAGTGCTAGTCTCTTCTTCTCTGTGTGAAGAATTCTGCGGTTGAAAATTGAGGAGCGAAGAGAAATCAGAAGGGTTTTGGTTTTGGTTTTGGTTTTTGGGTGTGGAGGAGGGTTTTGAAGGCTTTTTTGACCTGCTCTACTTTAGTTGAGCCTTTAAAATTTTCAAAATTCAAATGAAAAGGTGTTTCCGCTTCGGAGGAGAGCCGTTACAAAATAACGTTGATGTCAGCGTTTGACTGTACAACGTCGTCGTTACGGTTGATCCGCTTTCGCTTTCGACAGCGTTATAAGTGGTAAACAACGTTAATGTCAATTTTTGCCTGTTTGATAAACTAACGTCGGTTTTTTTTTTTTCAGTTATTTTCTTTTTCTTTTTGAGCAAAGTCATTGACAATTGATCATTTTGATATTATCCATAAAATTTCAAATCATTCTCATGAGACATAAGGACAAGTTGTTATGTTGTAGTCATGTGTCAGTAACACATTTACAACTGTAATATGTAAATATGGATAACTAAGTATTAATTAATTTCTTTAGTTCAAACACTTTTTTCTTCAAATGAAGAGAGTGAAACCACATCAGACCTAAAAAAAAAAGGGAGAGAAACCACATCAGATACTCGTCCAGTTTTGCCATTGCTTGAAGATCGAGACAATATTGAAAGTTAGCTACTACTGATTCAAGATGGAAATGGGATAAAGGTTAGCTCTGCTATTGCTTTTGAGAATGAGCCAGAGAAAACACAATGAGAACAAACAATGCTCCAGACAAGAAGGGATCAAGAAAGTTAAAGTCTTGGCCTTTCCTTGCAGCCCTAAAATGTGTACATGTTTAGACTAATTACAACCACAGTGGTGAGTATCACAGACTCCAAAATAACCTTTCTTGTTTCCAATTCAACAAATTGTAAAAATTTCAGAATGTCAGCAATCAGCACTAACTGAAATTTAGTCCACACAGTAACAATCCTATACTCAACTGCTCACATAGACAATTACTTCAAATCTCTAGGAATGGGACCAGACCAAGCAAGAACCCTAGGAAGAAGAAAAGAAAGCACCTAAAGAACACTCTTAGCCATTGTTGGCCATTACGTAGAGCCCGCTGCAACATAGCACCCATCGATGAATCTTCATATAGAGATTGCGAATGTTATAGACGCCAATACAAACAACGATTGAACTAAAAATAGAGACCCGTCGTTTAGGTATGGCCGGTCTTAAGACGCCAGCGATAGAGTTCTCGATGATCCACGTCATTGATCTCCAAAACCCTAAGATGATACGGGTCAACTAAAATTGAGGGAGAGAGAATAAGGTAGGCAGAGGGACAAATACTCTTGTTTTGGGGTTAGTCTACCCTACAGTGGCATCACGGTAATTTAAAAAAAATTGTTTTAATTCATAATTGCTCATGAAAGGTCAGACATTAAGCCCGCTCCATTCCCCTTGGGCTTGGACTCCATGTCCTTATTTGTATGAAACTTACAAAAGTTGAGTTTTTTGTTTTCCCAACTTTTTATATGAGTAGTGCTAGAGACATCAAATATTTATACCAAATTGATATACTGAATGATTTAACAAGTGCCAACTCATTAGCTCTATTTGGAAGGAATTGCTAACATGGATTTTCTGTACTAGTTTTTTTTATTAAAACATTCTTTTAAAAAGAAAAGAAAGAAAATCCAAACATTTTGCAATGCATGGTCGTCATCCTCATCAAAAGGAGATGATCATCTACCATTGACCTTGCATATATGGTTGCGGTGGTGATCTTTTGAGAATTTTTTTTTTTTCTTTGTACAAAAAATTAACACATGACAGAGCATCTCAATGAACTGCAATAATCTCCAATTGTTGGCAAGATTAAAGAGTAGCTACTAGTCAAGTTATATGAGAGTCCAAGATTGATTCTTTAATTCAATCCTTCAAAGTTCAAATGTCAAAAGAATAAATTGTGAAAAGAGAGGGAGTATGCACGTATGAGAGGGAGACAAGAACTTTTGGTAAGTTTGGGTAGCTTTTGGTAAGTCTGAGAACGAAACCAGAGTTTGAGTACTGTTTCATGGCTCTGGTTAGAAACATCAAAGAAATGAGTGCCATGTTCAACTGTTCCTTGGCAACAAAGAAAATATTTAGGTTTATTCTTATCATTTTTTTAAGGTATAAAAAATTATATTAATTCCATATCATCACTTTCTTAGTAGGAAGATTGGTGACATGGGAAATGCCACATCATTTGATATAACTTTTTGGTATTTCAAGCATTTTTGTTGGTTTGGTACTACGTATTATGTATATTTTTATGGATTAATTCAGTTTATTCCCCTAAACTTTGGGCCTAAAATCAGTATGGTTCTTAAACTTTTTTTTTTTAATTAGATAGGTCATTGTACTTTCAAACAACATCACTCGAGTCTAAATTTTAAATCTGAGTCCAAAAATGACGTCACTTGCTGAATTGGAGCAGACATGGGGGCCTACACTTCAACTTTTTAAATACTAAAAGATGGCAGAATGGACATTTCTAATTTAATATAATTATATTCTCTCTCTCTCTCTCTCTCTCTCTCTCTCTCTCTCTCTCTCTCTCTCTCTCTCTCTCATATTGTCCCTTTTCTTCTACCTCCTCCACTGGCTTCAGATGCTCAACGAACTCTGGATGCTGCTGTTGCTACTTCTTGGCAAGCACGTCGCTTGATGAATTGGAGCGGACATGGAGACCCATACTTCATCTTTTTAAACACTAAAGGAGGGCAGAATGAACATTTTTAATTTAATATAATTTCTATTTTTTCCCATACTCTCTCTCTCTCTCTCTCTCTCTCTCTCTCTCTCTCTCTCTCTCTCTCTCTCGTATTGTGCCTCTTCTTCTCCCTCCTCCATTGGTTTCGGCTGCTCGACGACTTCTGGATGCTGCTGCTGCTGCTTCTTGGCAGGCTCGGAGGTCTCGTAGTAAGCCTCAACGACGACGAAGAGAGAGAGAGAGAGATGAGAGAATGATAGTGATTGTAGTTTATTAATTAGGTAGAAGACAAAATTATCATTGTGCTTCAAATCGAGTTAACATGAATAAAAATAGAGCTAAATACTATTTACTCCCTATACTTATAGGGTTTCATCGTTTCACTCCCTGACCTTTGAATTTCACATAAAAAGTCCCTAAACTCCCAATTGGTCCCTGTAGTAAAGAATCAGTCAACAACTCCGTTATCTTGTTGACGTGGCGGTTGTTTCCCCCCTGAAAAGTCTATTATACCCTCCCTTACTCTTTTTTTAAAATTAATTTTATTCTTTTCTTTTTACCTCTTCTTCTTCCACATCTCTCCCCTCCTCTGTTTATCTCCGTCTGGTTAAAGTCCCTCTATTATCCGGAAGCTCTCATCCTCAAGCATCTTCTCGCTAGACCGAGAATATGCATACCCATGACCAGAATCATCACTAGATCCCGAATTTCGTTAACTGCTGCAAAACCATGTTCGATGATTAAGAACTATAATTACTTGCATGCAAGTATGCAACTTTCATGACATCAACACTTTCCATATAATCACAAATACCAAATACCAACCTCACCTAATTCAATTCAATTTTTTCGATTCATTCACAACTTGGTGAGCTCAATCGAGTACAGTTCCATCACTTTCTTCATTCCAAACCACACCAAACCCAATTCCAATCAAAATGTGTGCCCCAAAACTAACATAAACCCAAAAATTCGATCTTGATAGAAAACCTCACAAAAACTCAAATACCCAAATGAAATTTTGAATCAAAACACTTCACTCAGCAAAACCTTACCAAAAACTCAAATACCCATAACAGATAGGCGGGTTTCTCCTTTTGCCTCTCTCTCTCCTTGATGGCTTCAACCTGCTCAAGATTGAAACGAGTACTTCATGAATTGAATTCAATCTCAAGAGAAGAACTTCCTACACTTCAGCTTTTTAAATACTAAAAGATGGCAGAATGGACATTTCTAATTTAATGTAATTATATTCTCTCTCTCTCTCTCTCTCTCTCTCTCTCTCTCTCTCTCTCGTATTGTGCCTCTTCTTCTCCCTCATCCATTGGTTTCGGCTGCTCGACGACTTCTGGATGCTGCTGCTGTGTGATGCCCAGGAAATTCGTATTTATTTTCCAATGATTTTTCCTGAATTAATTTTATGGTTATTGGACGATTTCGTGGTTCGTGGACGAAACGGAAGTGTTTCGGACGAATTTTTATTTGAAAAGTATGGTTTTAGAGGGGTTGCAAAGGTTGACTTTTTATATGTTGGGTTTTTCAGAAAACTTCCTTCACGAAAGTTGTAGAGCGCGTTGATACGAGTTCGTGGACATGTGGAACAGCGAAATCGGAGTTCGTATGAAGAAGTTATGGCTATTGGAAAAAGTTTCCATTTTGGTTAAATAGGAAAAAAATCAGAAAAATCAGAAGTTTCCGAAATTGGAAACTTTTTCTCTCTCTTCAGTCCTGAGCCCAGTTTCGCCCTCTCCCTTCACCAGCCGATTTCTTCACCGTCAGGCCACCAATCGACGCGATTCCAAAGGGAATCCTGCTCTCCTCAGTCCCCTCTACACGTATGTGGTGGTGATTCGTCGTGAGAAGCACCGTAAACGACGCTACAAGGTCGAGAAGTTACACGGTGGAGCTGCAAATCGCCTCAAATCGCCCAGATCGGAGATGGCGTTTCCGGCCACCTCAGGTGGTGATTCTTGGGGACTTTTGAAGCCCAGAGGACGTAGATGCTTCCCTCCAAGCGGCTTGCAACGATTCAACCTGTGGAGCTCGAATTTGGAAGATTGGGAATCTAGGGTTCTTCGAATTTCTGAACTTGCGAGGTAAATTCCATCCAAATGGCTTTGATTCTGACTTTGTGCTAGTTATGAATGTTTCAATTGGATTTGAGATGAAGAACTTTGATGTTAGAAGTTTTGTCAAATTTTGACTTTGGTTTGGTGGTAGTGCCGCCACTGTGGTGGTGGGTTCCGGCGGCTTCCGGGAACCTCTGGGGCAGTTTCTTCTCCTCAGTGCAATCTACTCGTTGATACGAGCATTTCGATATATAGTTTGTAATTTTTGGAAATCGTATGAGCATGTTATGAATTTTCCAAGTTTTAGGGTTTTCGGTTCGATCGGTTTTCTATCCGTGAGGATTCGGCTATCCGATCGACTTGTAGTTTTGATATAGTGATCGTAGAAGTGTTCTGAAGACTTTGCATGGTCTCGGATGAGGATCCGACTGTTGGATCGCCGTATAATTGTGTTTTGTGAATTGTGTGCTTGGTGTTGCATTGAGTGTGACCTTGATGTGATTAGGTGATTGACGAAATTGTGTGAATGGAGTTTGGACGATTTGGTGCTTATCTTGGTTTTGTATGAAGACGCAACAGGATATGGAGGTGAGTAAATCTCACGTGGTTCATTTACAAACGGATTTATTTATTACTTGGAATTACTTGTTTAATTGTTAAATTATTTTCGAAACAAATTATTTGTTTTAAAATATATGAACTTGATCGACAACGGTTCATGGGTAAGTGAAAACAATGTTTTTATATAAAATGATTTTCGAGAAGTATAATTTATAAAACTATAGTTGGTATTAGTGGCATCCCTGAGTGGATGACTACGTATATATATATATATATATATATATATATATATATATACGTGAAATATATATCTTGGTGGAATTGAGTGTGTAGTTTACTATTGTTGTGCAATGTGATATTGAGGAAAATATATGGTTTTTGAAATAAAAGATGATTTTGTGATGTGAGTGAATTGTGATTTATTCAGAATATCGTTTTGAACGGTTGCTTATTGTGTTGAATGAGTAGTCGAGTTTGGTAAAGTTTTGAGTCACATGGGACTTTAAATATTTTGGGGTCTACGGATCCGGGTCACAAGTAGTGACAGAGGCAATCATTATCGTAGGTTTGAACCTCGGCCGAGGCGACAGGCTACGATTCAGTTAGAGCTCTAGTCTGTCTGCCATTATATATTCAGGGGAGTAACACGAGGGTTACGTGAAGCCTTTGAATATACGTCTTTATTTGTATTTCAGGGGAGTAACACGAGGGTTACATGAAGTCTTTGAATACATGTTTTTAATTGAGAGTGTCGTGTGGGTTCTTTCTTTTATTGTCCAAGAGGGATTTGATTTTCATATTATGGGTTAGTTGGGATAATATGATTTTTTTATCACTTTTGTGATGTATGTTACCTTAAGGGGTAAGGATGTTGAGTTTTGAAAACAAGTCATGTTGTAAGATGATTTATTTGGAGTTGATGGGTGATCATCGACTGGTGTGAGTTGTTTGACTTCTTTATCTATTTCCGTGTCATTCTAATTGTTTGTTTTAATGTAATGTCCTGAACTAAGTTATATGCAGGGATTACTGCCTTTTGTTTTGTTTGTTTTAATGTAATCTCTTGAACTAAGTTATATGCAGGGATTACTGCCTTTTGTATTGTTTGTTTTATTTGTAATCTCCTGAACTAAACCATATGTAGGGATTACTATGAATTCTTTTGTTTGTTTTCATGTGACCTCTAGAACTAAATTTCTATGCAGGGATTATTATGAATTCTTTTGTTTGTTTTCATGTGATCTCTAGAACTAAATTTCTATGCAGAGATTATTATGAATTCTTTTGTTTGTTTTCATGTGATCTCCTGAACTAAGTTTCTATGCAGAAATTACTGATTTTGCTTAATTCTTATTGTGGGTACAGTTGCGGCTTGTGATCTATAGTGATTGATAAATGAGTTGGGGTGGCATGATTTTGGCAACCGCGTTATGTTGAGGGAAATGAGTATGATTTCCTAGTTGTGCCGTTGAGGCAAAGGAATAGTAATCTAATAGATTGTGGGAACGTAAAATGAATTGAGAAACAGAGCATGTGGGTTTTTAGTTGGGTTGAAATTATTGAGCATGTTATTGTTTAATTTGAACTTGATG
>BDJD01003252.1:113736-126570 GCA_002564525.1 Rosa multiflora | reverse complement strand
TATTCTTCCACCAATTTATCAAACATATCCTCATCTGTATCCTCGACCTGAAATGGAGATGGATTTGAAGCCATCTAACCTAATCCCCACAACAAAATCAAAAATTCAATCCCTCAAATCCCTATAAAATTTACAAAATGCCTCTAAATTAGAGCTAGAATCCACAAAAACAAAAACCAAAAACACCCGAGATCTAGAACCTAACGCATCAAAACCCTATAAAGTCTGATTCGGATTTGCATTGCTCTTCGACGTTGACCCGTGCGTCGATCTATCATACAGTAGCAAGCTTCTGATGCAGAGAGATTTGAGCAAGCTCGTCGCCAAGCTCGATCTCCAAGTGATAGATCTAGTCAACCTCCAATAGAATCAGCTCAATGACGTCTTGTAGGATCAGCTCAAGCTTCCAGTTTCTGGGTCGTGGAGGAGCAGGGAAGACAACAAGGATGCTAGCTTTGGGTTTAATAAGGGAAGGCGGGGAAGAAATGGGTGGTGATGGTGACACCGATGAGAATGAAGAGGATGCGCTGCTCGCAAAGCATGTAGAGAATTGGGTTGGTTGAAGGTTTCAAGTTTTGTTTTGCAGGGGTAATTCGAGAATGGGTGTCTCCAGTAGTTCTTCTTCATTGTGGGTGTGATGGGTTCTATGAACTAACTATTCGAGCTTCATAACTTCGATAACTATTCGGTGTGGATCAGAGTTCAAGCTCGCCCCCTAAAAATGGATTGAAATGTCCATTTTCACCCTTCAAGTGGGCCCATGCAATCAGTTTGTCGCTACCACGTCATCACTTAATGGATCATTTGGATGTCTCAGCAAATTTTGGACACAGTTGATTAAAATTGAAAGCACAGGGGTGTTGCTGATGAAATTGAAAGGGGGGGCTAACATGATGTTGAGTGCAAAGCATAGGGTGCTAAACTGAAATTTTTCCTTTTTTTTTTTAACCTTTTCATATCGTGTTGTTATTTTGAAATGGTGCATTTGTGTGGTTTAATGCTTTCCTTAAGGCTTTTTAATTGCTGAGATGATATGTATTTTGTAAAAGGATGTTGATCGCTGAATTGTAGTGGTCTTTGATTTTTTGCATGGCACCCGGATTATTTTACAATAAAGGTGTATCATGGGGGCTGCCTAAGGGACAACAAGTATGTGGGAGGAAAGGTCAATTTTTATGACCTTGTGGATAAGGATAAGATGTCCCTTGTAGAGGTAGACAATATGGTTAGGCAATTGGATCTAGCATATGAAGGGTAGAGAATAGATTACTGGTATAGGATTTGTTCCTAGGATCAAGCATTGACGAAGCTAAGTAGTGATCTGGATGAGTTAAAAATGTGTTGCATGGTACCTTCAATTAGGTTAGTGTTACTGTATTTAGATCATAAGGAGTTGCATGGTGTGTATGGGGACAACTTGGATGAAGTGTATACCTAATCGAGGACATTTATTTTAGCCAAGCAAGATGTAGTGGGGTAGTTATAGAGGACTGCCAGGTAGTCCAAGAAAGAGACCAACCTGTGTGATTGAGGAGATTCCTGATGAGACACCTGCAAAATCACCTCCTAGACCAGTAAACAGAAACACTAGGGTAGTTATAAGAGAAGTCCACGATATTGTGCCTACTCAACAAAAGCATGGCTGCTGGTATTGGTCCAAATGACAAGGGTAAATAAAGGGTTGATGAATGGAGCAACCAAAACTCAAGTGGTATTAACTTTGAAGAGCTGCAAGATATAGACATCCCAGATTACATGCAAAGTTATGGTGGACAAGGGTTTCAAGATGATGAGGAGGATGAAGCAGATGATGGATCAGATGGTAGTGAAGACGATGACTATAACCCTGAGGTGGATGATGAAGATTATGACCCTTATGGTATAGAGGATGATGATGTGTGGGTAGAAGATATGGAAGGAGAAGGTGGTGGACTGCAAACTGAAGCTGGTGTAGGAACAAGTAATCAAGGATTTGTACTGGGGAGCACAGATGAATTTACTGATTTGGAGGACAATGAGGATATGTTTGGAGAGGTGGATTCGGATGAAGAGATAATGGGACCTGCCTTAAACTCTGATAGGGAGCCAGAAGATGAATTCCCTGAATTTAACCCCAATACAAACATGAAGAAACCTGAGTTCTGCAAAGGGATGAAATTTGCTAATGTGAGAATAATAAGAGCTGAATTGAGGGAGAAAGCAATTTAAGGTGGCTGAAAATACATCTACCTCAAAAATGACAAGTAAAGATTGAGAGTGATATGTATGGAGGATGACTGCCCCTTTGAGTTTTATGCCTTAAAGATGCAACATGAGATCACATTCATGATCAAGACATATGAAAGTGAGCACAAGGGCACAAGAAATTAGAACAACACAATGGTGTGGTCTAGATACTTGACTTCCAAATTCAAGGACAAGATTCAGCTTAATGAAAACTGGAACACATGTGAATATATACTTGTTTTTGAATTGTAATTGACTAATTGTATACCAAAACAGACTATGTTTGTTGTGTTTGAAATGCAAGTTCTCTTGCACAGACCATGTCTACAAAGATTAAGGCAAGGGTATTAAAGCAAATGGCCTATAGGGGGCTAAAAAAGCAGCTTTGTTGGAAGGAACGCTCTATTAAGGAGCAATTTGCAAGGCTGGTAAACTATGGCAGAGAGTTGCAATGGGTTGACCCAGCAACCACAATAGATATCAAGTGTGATTTCTCACACTCAAGCAACCAGACTATTTTCAAGAGAATGTACATCTGTTTGGGGGCCCTTAAGAATGGTTTCAATACAGGTTTTAGAGCTATAATAGGATTGGATGGTGCTCATCTAAAGAGTGCTTTTGGAGGGCACTTTTGACAGCTGTTGGGATGGATGCCAACAACACCACATGGGTCATAGCATATGCAATGGTGGAGAATGAGACTAAAGATTCATGGATTTGATTTCTAGAGTTGTTGGGAAAGGAATTGGATATCAATGATGGTGGAGCAGGGTGGACATTTATAAGTGACAAACAAAAGGGATTGACGTCTGCTTTTAATGAGGTGCTCCCTTTAGCACATATCAGATTTTGTGTGAGACATATGTGGACTAACTTCACAAAGTTATTTTCTAGGAAAGAGATGAATGACCAGATGTGGAAGTGTGCTAAAGTAACCACAATGCCTTTCTATTTAATAGACATGGAGGAGATGAAATATTTGGATGAGAAGGCATACTTTCACTACACCAAAAACCTTAACACACTACACTTTTTGCACAACGAAAAAAAAATGTGTTGTGTGATGAAGGAAAGTGAATCAAACAACATGTTTACTAAACTTACGTTGTATAAGGTGGTTAAAATTCTAAAATTTTTATCTAGAAAGTCATTGCACAATGGTTACAAGAATAATCTGTTGTGTGAATAAAATAAAATAAAATTACAGCAGATTTCCCTCCTAGATGGACTCAAATTGTACCCTAGATGCCACTAAATTGTATAATAGTTTAGTGGCTTGTGTTGTAGGAGTATACTTCCAAATCATCATATAATGGTTTTTGATGTGCCGTTGTGCAATTGAATGGCAAAATTTGGAGAAGTCTCCAAAATGGCATTCCCCCCCCAAAAAAAAAAAGAGCAAATTTGGCTTCAATGGTTTGTCATGCTTGCAAGTTCCTACAACATAATGAACTATTTCTGTTGTGTGAATTAGAAATGCCTAGCCTCAGTGCCAAAAATGAAATTTAGATTGCACAGGCGGGAAATTTCCATCTTTGTTCCCTCAGCTTTGCAACACTTCAGACAATATATAGAATTCTATGTGTTGTCTGAGTAATTTGAAAAAAAAAATTAATGTGTGGTGCCTTATACAACTCGAGGGCACCATTACACACACTTAACCATATTAGCTATTTTTCAAGTCTGAGAGCAAAACCCCGAGCCTTTCTTCACTTCAAGCAAAATCTCGAGTCTTCCATCTCTCACTCCCACTTTTGCCTTAGAGAGTTTTCAGCTAACCCTCTCTTTTCTTCGATTTTCGATTTTTGAATTTCAAGAGGCGTGTAATTCTCCTTTCTCCACTATCTCGACTTGATATTAGGGTTCTTCATACTGAAAAAATGAGGTTCTTCAATCTGCTAGTTCTGCGTATTGGGAAAAAGAAGTTCATCAAGGAATGTGAAGGTTGGGTCTTCGAAAGCTCCAATATATCTCACGAGTTAATGGTCAGGGCATCGAAGAGATTCAATGAGATCAAGAAAGAAGATTAGGGTTTGGGAAAAGAAGGAGGACCGTTCATCAGGGCTCTGTCGTTTACCTCACCCAATTGACCTGCACCACCGTACAAATCCGCAGGTATGTACTAGCTCTCTTCCTTCCTTTTCATAATTTGATGCTTTTTTGGCCAAAATTTAATTGATGTTAGATGGTGCAGCAGCTGCTTCATCAGCTCAAGGCCTTGGTTGATGACTGCAAGAGGACCTTCTAGGTTATTTTCTTTAGGAATCTATTTGAGTACTTCTACTGTTAGCATGCCATTAAATTGTTCTATGCTCTGTTTTCAAATTTGAAATGGAAAAGTTAGGTTTTTGTCATTGTGAAGCTTAAAGAAGGCTAGAACTTATTGACAATTTGATAAAATGGTTCAACCCCAATACATAAACACAAAAAGAGTGGAGAGAAAGAAGGCTACAACAAGGTCATTTCATTCGCTAAGCACTTTTGCAGCTAAAACCTTCATTATTAGGTATTAGCTCACCTAGTAAGTCCTATTAGCCTTGAACAACCCAAAGCCACGGGAAAGGATCTATGGTTTCTACTGATTGAATCCCTATTTGGGAATGTTATTTATATATACGATATTAGGAGCTTGGGAATCAATTAGTTTTTTTATCATTAGCTAGGCAGGACTACTTTATGTCTGAGTACTTCCAACTTGAAAATAGATGGTTGTTACTCATTGCCTTAAAGTCGTCTGACTGAACTGAGGCTCATACACAATAATTTTCCTCCAAACAATTTAGCATACAAGAATCGACATGTGAGTTACCATAATCCATAATAAATATACGCATATGTATTGTGCATTATACACTTGTGTGCTGAAAGTTTCTCTTGTTCAAATCATAGTATGCATATGTATTAATGCCAGGGCATTTTTCAATACTTTGGTTGCAGCCATATGTGACAGGCTCTTCTTATTATCTTCCGTGACATCACCAACAGTAAGTATTCTCGACCCTGATGTCTTGATATGGTGGCCTTTCTTGTCTTCATCATATTTGAATGTGTTTTCCAAATAACGGGTTCATTTGTGGAAGCAAACAGTTTAAAACACTTTACTAAAGATAGCTCAAAGAAACTTGCAATTGTATATTACAGACTTGTAGCCTACTAGATACTGATAAATAGTCTTTTCTCTCATTCATTGCATATGGTTCTGGTCATAATGGATATTGAGGTTTCTTTTTCGTCTTGTGAGGCTGAAGAACTTATAGCTGGACGAGATGGTAAGCCCATACTAACAAATATATTGACAAAGTGCCCAATAAAAGCACCAGTCGATGTCGAACCCAAAGCCTATCCGCCAGCCATTCTAGTGGGTAGATACTTTCTCATCTCTCCCTCCATCTGCACACACCAAATTGAGGTTTCTTTGCATTTCACTTTTTGGTGTTTCTTTCATATTGGGGATGAACATGCTTCACTTTGATATGCCAATTATATTTTTGGGCTTTTGATGTTCATAGTTTTCTGCATGATATTGAGCAGCTCATGCTGTCGATTTGAAAGAGTAGAATCCTGACATTGTCACCGCCACCATCTTTGATGATTTGCTGGCTGCATAATCCATAATTTCATGCAGCTTCTTTTTATGAACTGCTTATATATGCAGCGACATCCAGAACTCAAGACGTTCCTCCCTCTCTCTCTCTCTCTCTCTCTCTCTATTATCTATTACTCTCTCTCTCTCTCTCTCTCTCTCTCTCTCTCTCTCTCTCTCTCTATTATCTATTAATTAAGATCTTTATATTCTGATTATTAGATGTGTTTGTTTTTACTGATGTGCTTTGTGATATCCCGTACCCAAGTGTGAAGTTTACTTGCTTTTTTTTTAATCTTTGAGCTAGACTTTTTAATTGTTTTATTCTTATCTTTCATTTTTATCGTGGTACTAATTCTCTTGTTAGAATTTATGTTATATATAGATATGGTTGATAAATTTATGTTTTTACTTTAGTGGAATTATATTGTTTCTTTAAGTTAAGAGATAAGGAGGGCTGGAGGTTGCTGACGAAAGAAGAGAAGGAAACTAGGGCTGGGCGTTAGGACCCGAAGGACCGAGAACCCGACCCGGACCGACCCAAAAAGCCCGAATTTGGTCGGTTTTAAGAAGAAATATTTCGGTCCAGTGTAAAGCCCGACCCGAATGACTGTTTATCGGGTCGGTGTTGGGCTTGATATTTTCCGGGATTGAAAGACCGATCGGAACCGATTTCCCCTCTATCTCAGCCTCTCGAAACTCTCCTCCCAAGCCATCTCCTCCTCCTCCTTCTCCATACTCAAATATGCAGCTTACCAATCACCAAACCATAGCCAACACTTCAACCGATTCACATCGGAGAACAAGTTCCAGTCCCTGCAACAATAGCCCCCAGCACCATCCTTGGAACAACATACCGCTCCATTTCCCAAACCTCACTTGCCTAACCCTGTGATCCTCCCCATCAAATAAGAATTGACAGAAGCACTATGGGTCAAAACAACCCACCTATCTCACCGACTCACCCCAGTCACCAAAATCAATCAAAAGGACGTAGCACACACCATCACTCAACGAGAAAGAGAGAACTGCATAATGGATTAATGGGGATTGGGGAGGAAGAAAAAAGGACAAAAAAAGAAGAAGAAGAAGAAGACGACTAGAAAAGAGAGAGAGCAGAAAGTGAGAAAGGGTTCTGGAGTTTTAAGTTTTGTTTTGTTTCATTTCTCCCGGCTAGGATGCAATAAATATAAAGTTTGTACAAGTTATACTGAGAGCGTCTTGTGCTCTAGTAGTTGGGAGCGAGGCTTTCATATAGGAGGTCGGGGGTTCAAACCTCACCTCTCACCCAATTTTGTGTGTATTTTGCATAAAGCTGGGAAACTTGATTTGGGCCCGAAGACCGAACCGGCCCGTTTGAGGTCGGTTTCCGTTTTGAAAAAGCCTGAACCGACCCAGCCCAATTGTTTCAGGTTCGGTCTCGGTCTCACCAAATGTTGAGCCCGGCCCGACCCGAGCCCATGCCTAAAGGAAACAGGAGGAAAAAGAGAAGAAGAAAGGGCAATCAGGTAAAAGAAAAAGAAATGGAACAGAGCGGGAGAAAGAGAAAAGAAACATGAGAGGGAGGAGAAGAAAAGCAAGGGAATTAGAAAGAAAGGAAGACGGGGGAGAAGGAAGTAGAATTGTTTAGGAAACAAGGGTGAGGAAAAGAGAGATTTGTACCTGTGAGAAACTAAGAAAGGAGAAGAGCAAGTGTTATCAGGAAGTTTGGGAGAAGAAAATTTATTTTTAGGTGTTGTTGTTGTCTTGCATTTTTTAGAGAGAGAGTTGGATTGTTTGGGGTTTTGTGTCAAAGGCTGGGAATTGTGTACTTCCGATTCTGAGGGTAGTAAAGCTAGAGGGATTCGATTTTTGTTTCAGAAGTGAAAAGCTTTCTTTTGGGTTGTGTACTGTCTTTGTTTGCTTTGCCTTATGGTGAATGGCTTCTATTTCTGAATTTGTGTTTCTTCTCATGATATTATGTTCTTATTGATTATTCATAATAGTATGTTGTTCTGAGGCTGCCTTATTAATTGGGTAATTCATTTGTGAAATTTGAGTATATGAACAGTGATGTGGTTGTTCTGTGCTTCTAGTGGTTTGATTTTATATCTATTACTTTCGTACTGTATGGGTGGCTTTCCTTTTAAATGTACTGGATTTCTTAAACCAACTTGATTTGCTGAATGTTTTCTATTTTTGTTCTATAGATTGAAATCTTACCTTACTGAAGTACAAGTATCGCTAGACCTAGACCAAGCAAGTTAATTATTTTCAAATTTGTGTGTATTGGGTGGTGCTACTTCATAGACAGTGTTGTAGAGGACTAGTCTCACTTGATCAACCCAGGCTATTTCGTACTACAAGCAAGAACAGGTTGGTGGTGTTTATTGTTTCCAGCTTATTTTGAATATTTTTATAAATTATTAATTATTCTAAGTTTCATTCAATCATTCTCATGTGCTGAATTTTTACTCCAGAATTAAGGGGACTGTGACTGCAATATGTTTTTGTTTGAAAGATTTATGAACTTGATTAATGTAAAATGGTAATTTTTGTGAGACAAAAAATGTCGTAGCTAGTAACATAGAAGGCTAATAACTGTACAAAGTACATGGTTTTGTTTACAGATCCTAAATATATCATATGCTAGCCTCTAGCTTTGCCAGTTTTGTGTTGCAATACTATTATGAATACTAGCTATGACTTAATTTCCTTCTTCAATTTTTGTTTAAGATTCTAGACCTACTAGCTCTGACAGATCATGAGTATATCATATGCCACCCTCTAGCTATACCAGTTTCTAGTTGCAATACTACTATGAATACTAGCTCTGACTTAATATCCATCTTCAATTTGTGTTTAAGGTTCTAGACCTATTAGGTTCCAAATTTGATTAAACTTTTCTACTAATCTATCACTGGAGATTTTTCATCTTCATAGAGATTCTGAGATATTCAAGCTTTCCCAGATTGAGATGGAGATCTTCCAGATTCAAGTATTTGCTAGTCTGAGACAAGTCGAGGAACATCAAGTTTTAACATTTGGATATGAAATCTAAGAATTAATCCTCAACTTAGAACATTAGCATCAATATTAATCAAGGTATGTTAATGAAGGCTAGCCTTATCACTAGACAACTCAAGAGCGATAAATATGCTTAATTAATTAGGTTGTGAGTTGCAGTTGTTATATTTGATCTAATTATGAGTATACAACTGAGAATTGGGAATTGCTGTTATATATGCATGCTGTCTGCTTTATATTTATAGGCATGAGTTGCAAATCTCAGTTGGAACTTAGTCGTTATCATATTAGTCTCACTGTTATTAGAATTCTTTGGTTTCACATTAGTCTTGAAATTAGATTGTCAGTATTGATCAGTCTTGTGTTTCTCAAATAAGTGATACAAAGGTTATTTGATTTCCGTTTTTTTGATATTGAGATTCATTTGTGAAAATCAGAAGAAAGAAAAGCAAAGGAAGTTATGTTTGAAGAAGAAAAAACTCAGTATTAGCATTTTGTTATTCTGTCGATGTCTTATTCACCAAAATGATTAACTAATCATTTTGATATGATAAACTGATTTCAGTGGGAGAGGAGAGGCAGCTGCCAATACATTCAAGCCAATATTGATCAAGTACGAAATGAGTGGAGGAAGTTTGTTGTCAACACGTGTATGAACCATGAAGTAGCGTGCTTGTTGGTGGTATATTTTTGATAAGGAAAGCATCTTTTTTGGGCTTCTCTGCTTGTACATTGTCATACACCATGCGTGGCATGTTTTGGAATAATAGATATATGTGTATCAACTTTTTGATGTCCCAAGTAGATGGGCACGCACTATAATTCTTTTCTTGTTTAAAATGTTGGCTTTAATGATTGGGAAATGCACCCCTTTTTGCTCTTGTATTGGTTAGATTTCTCATTTGATGGTTTGCAATATTTGTATTTAACGACATACTGTTCATTTGGTAAATGGACCAAATGAATGCACAATCTAATTCAGAAATGGGATGTTCAAATGATCACACAATATATTAGATATAATGACACGACTGCCAGTTGTTTGAATGGCCAAAAATGGGACAAAAACACATGGTAATCATTAATATCACTCATCGGTTTTTAACAAATCAGTGTCTTCTAATTTATACTCAGACAATAGAAGCAATTGAATTTTGTTGTCCCAAAAGTTAATCATACAACAGATATAGTCCAAGAACTAAAGTTTGAAGATCAATCAGACAACAGACAAAATAAAAACATGTTGTCTGACAAGCTTAACATACAACAGTTTGAAAACTGACACTATTGTCTGAAGGAGGTGCCTCAACTGCAGCACAGCTGCGCTTGGCATCTGCCGAGCTATCACACAACACTTATAACCAGTACCTATTGCCTCTATGTTTCTCAGATAATTGTGTTCCACCGTTGTCTGAATTTTCAACAGATAACGGCTCGGTCTACAACGGTGGCCCTCCAAATCACACAACGGTTTTCTCCCGTTGTTTGATAAGGTTTTTGGTGTAGTGTATTAGATCAAAGGTATATGCATTTACTGCTTCTTGTTGTATTACTTATATATGCATGAATGTGTGTTGACACAAGGATTTGGATGTTGTTTTGCAGAACCTGAAAGGCCCCCCAAGCATTGGTGCAGGGCTTTCTTTAATATTGTTGTGTAGTGTGACATTCTAATCAATAACTTATGTGAGAGTTTTAATGGATAGATAAGAGAAGCTAGAGGTAAGCCACCTCTGACAATATTTGAAGAAATCTGGGTAAAGCTAATGACAAGGATTCAGCTAAGGAGGAAAAAAATGCAAGCTTACAATGGCAACATTTTCCCTAAGGCAAGGAAGACACTTGAGAAGAATAAGTTGAAGGCTGCTATATACTATATTTCTACCTTCAATGGAGGTCACCAAGCTGAAGTTGAGAACTTTGGTGGCTCTAACAATACTGTGGACCTCAATCTAAGGACTTGCTCTTGTCGAAGGTGGGAGTTGTCTGGAATTCCTTACAAACATGCAGTCCTAGCTATTTTCTAGAAGAGAGAGGACTCGGATGACTACGTTTCTGAATGCTACCTCAAGAAGACCTATATGGCAATACAGCAACCTCATAATGAATGTTAATGGCATGGATATTTGGTGAAGAGGTGAAGGACCAACAATTTTACCTCCCCAATATACAAGACAGACTAGCCGGCCAAAAACAAAGAGGATTAAGGACTCTTCAGAGATGGCTCAAGGCTCTGGTACTAAACTAGGAAGAGTACAAAAATCACTAAAGTGTGGCAATTGTGGGGGACTAGGTCACAATAGAAAGACATGCCATAGGCATCTGCCACCAAACAAGAAGAAGAGTGTTGCCCTTAATAAAAGGAGGAAGCTAAATAATGGGGATGGTTCTTAAACTCAGGTAATTGTATACCTTAAATGTTGTTTTCAAAAGTTTTAAGTGTGAGATTATGCAAACTGATGTTGTTACTTTCAGCAGACCAAGAAGGGGAAAAAAACAACCTTGACAAAGAATGAATTGAGAAAGAAAGCCAAAGAAACAGCTGAGTATCAAAGGGTATGATTACCTCATTTACTTGACTGATTTTAGCTTAACTCAATTACTTGCAATGATTTTCTTATGTGCAAAAGAAGATGACTTCCTTGAAGGCCTCAAGGGAAGCAACAACCAAATCTGCCCCATCAAGCTCAAAGACTGTACCACCACCACCCGCCCCAGCAAGATCAAGGCCAGCAGCATCAGGAACTGCCAGTTCAAGGCCTGTACACACTTCTCAAGCATCCAGCAACAAGACTGCAAACCCAACTAGAACCTCTCAAAGAATTAGACAAAACTCAAGTAAAGGAGGTGGGAAATAGTTGAACTCCAATTTCACATTAGCAAACCCTGCTTGGATTTTGTACCCCCTTTTTGTGCAATCATGGTATTTCCAAACTCTACATCACTTTATTAAAGATAGTGGTTGAACAGATTATGGGATGTATTGTTGTAAGGCTCTAATTTTTTGCTTTGGTCAAGTTAGAGCTGCATTATATTGTTGTTGGGTATGCTACTGGATGAAATTAGATGAAGGACATGGATGTATCTTTTGGTTATATATGAACCTAAGTGGATGCTTTTGAATCTATGAATTTATGTTCTTATGTGTCATTTTTTAACATGTTCAGACTGAGCTCAATATCATCAGCTAGGCCTATTTTGGTGTACAACTTAATAATTTCTCCCCCAATCATGCTGTGACATGTGGCACTTTGGGTTTGTTGTTTTCTATTTTGAGAGGGAAAATGATTATCAAGAATTGGATGGAAACTTTGGTTCGAATTGATGAAGGGAGGGAGATATAGTCAATGGGCAGTTTGGAAATTTTCCCTGCGAGAAGGTCCCACAAAACTGACAGATTAGATGGCCTCCGCCCACATCAGCACTTTAACGGAGGAAATTGATGGAGTGGTGACGGAATGGATTGATTTGTTGAAATTGGAGAGTGTGAGGACTTTTCTGATTAAATTAGAAGTGCAAGTATTAAACTGATGAACCCTTGAAAGTACAGGGTAGTAAGCGGAATTTTTTTCCATTATCATAATTAGTAATTTGTTGTATTATATTGCTGATAAAATAAATACTTACGTTTTTTTCAAAAAATAATTATGTACTTTTTAAAAGGGCCAATGATAAAAGAGGTCATTTTGAAGTGCCTTATTATAATTCAGAACACACAAATGTCCCTATGATAATTAAGGTCATCTCCTTACAACTTGCCACTAAAAATAACAATAATTACAAAAACTGCCATGGACATCTCTCTCTTCCTCCCTTTACCCAAGCCCGGGTTCAGTGAACCCTTATCCATTCAAACTCATTCATCTCTCTCTCTCTCCAATGGCGTCCAGTACGCCCGATCTCCCTACGCCGTCGTTTCTACGCTTATTCGCTGGAGCGGGAGCTTCGAATCGGCCCTGTAGAGATGGAGAGATCTGGTAGAGGCGGTGCCGATTTTCGGGAATTGCTTCGGAGATCCT
>BDJD01003252.1:97653-108547 GCA_002564525.1 Rosa multiflora | reverse complement strand
AAATTAAAGAATTGATGAATTGATGGAAATAGCCTTAAACATTGTTGGAGAGGAAAGATTTCACATTAGAAAAGTGAAAAAATTTACATGATTTACAAGTGTGTGACTCACACCCAATTGTACCGAGACCTTTTGTGTTAAAACCCAACACCTATCGAGTGGTTAAGTTATGACAAGAACAGATTGTTGATAATTTTGTATCGGAGTTGCACAATTAGATAGCTTTCATCCTTTAGTATATTATGAAACTTGTTTTATAGTTGTGATGGATGTTGTCTACATGTGTGAATAAATATCTCGTTGCAAAATTGTTGGCCTATTGTTACTTTGACTATCAAACAACAAGCTACTAACCTCCGTATATGGATGTAATCCTCCCACCGGAGCAAAATGGTGTGTATATGGATGCACTAACTGTTTTGCCAGGGACACCGGAGCAAAATGGTGTCGCAGAAAGGAAGAACAGGACTTTACTGAACATGGTCAGAAGTATGATGTGTACTTCTGGACTACCTAGGTATCTGTGGGGTGAGGCTCTCAAAACAGCCAACTATCTCTGCAATAGGGCACCTAGCAAAGCTGTGTCTAAGACGCCTTTTGAGCTTTGGAATGGCAGAAAGCCAAGCTTACACCATGTTCATGTTTGGGGTTGTAAGGCTGAGGCTAAAGTTTATAACCCTCACATTCAGAAATTAGACCCCAAAACCGTTAGTGCATTCTTCATAGGGTATCCAGAAAAGTCCAAGGGCTACAAGTTCTATTCCCCTCACCATAATACCAGAATCATCGAGACAAATAAAGCAAAGTTTCTAGATGAAGTGTTTTATAATAGAGAACCCGAAGACTTACAGTTTGAGTTTGAAGAAATCCCTGAAACCGAAACACTAGCTCAGGTTTTACCTCTTGCTCCTGCACCACCCATCTTTGTACCACAGCAGCTAATTTTAGAACCCGCAGAGGCTGTCCAAGAAGCACCAGAAAATCTACAACCTCAGGATAATGTTGTGATGCCTCAAAACGAAAACATTGAAGTATCTCAACCAGTAAGAAGATCAAACAGAGTTAGAAAACCCACCATTGACCCAACTGAGTATGAAGTATATCTTCAAGAACAGGACTTTGATTTTGGGGAAGACAATGATCCCATTAGTTATAAACAAGCCACTGAGAGTGAATTTTCTAAGCAATGGAGTGAGGCTATGGAAGCTAAATTACAAAGTATGTATGGCAATAGAGTTTGGGAGTTAGTTGAACCTATAGCAAATCAAAAACCTGTAGGTTGTAAGTGGATTTACAAAACCAAAAGACATGCTGATGGCAGTATAGAGAGGTATAAAGCGAGGTTAGTAGCTAAGGGTTTTACACAGCAAGAAGGCATTGATAGTGAAACTTTTTCTCCAGTTTCGACAAAAGATTCCTTTAGGATGATTATGGCTGTAGTAGCGCACTTTAATCTAGAGTTACACCAAATGGATGTGAAGACTGCATTCTTAAATGGGGAACTTGAAGAAAATATCTACATGAAACAGCCCGAGGGATTCATTAAACCAGGAAGAGAACACATGGTCTGTAAACTGAAGAAATCTATTTATGGTCTAAAACAGGCATCTAGACAGTGGTATAAGAAATTCGATTCAGTTGTCACTACTTTTGGTTTCACTGAGAATATAGTTGATGAGTGTGTTTACTTAAAGACTGTAGGTAAACACTTTATTTTCTTGATTCTGTATGTAGATGATATACTACTTGCCAGCAGTGATGTGAACTTGTTGAAATCAACTAAGAACTTTCTATCTAAGAACTTTGATATGAAAGATCTTGGTGAAGCTTCGTTTGTGCTGGGAATTGAAATTAAAAGAGATAGGAAAAGAGGGTTACTGGGATTGTGTCAGCATAATTATATTTCTAGAGTTTTGAGCAGATTTGATATGCAGAAGTGTGCGCCAGGAGATGCACCTATCTCAAAAGGAGATAAACTGAACAAAGGTCAATGTCCTAGGAATGACTTGGAAAGGGAAGATATGAAGGGCAGACCTTATGCTAGACTAATTGGTAGCTTGATGTATGCGCAAGTGTGCACTAGGCCTGATTTAGCATATGCAGTGGGTATATTATCGAGATTTCAGTCAAACCCTGGGCATGAGCATTGGATTGCAGCAAAGAAGGTGCTTAGATATTTACAGAAAACTAAAGACTATATGCTGGTGTACAAGAAAGTTGAGAAGCTAGAAGTAATTGGATACACTGATGCAGATTTTGCAGGAAGGTATCCAGATTCAACCAAGTCTACTTCTGGATATATTTTTATGATGGCAGGAGGTGCTATAGCTTGGAGGAGCATTAAGCAAACATTGACAGCCACTTCAACCATGCAGGCAGAATTTATAGCGATATATGATGGTGTGTGTCAAGGGTTATGGCTTAGAAATTTTCTAATTCAGACTAGGTTGTTGGATCCCATCAATACCAGACCTTTGAGAGTTTATAGTGATAATTCTGCAGCTGTTTGCTTCACTAAGAATAATAAGAGGTCTAATAACTCTAAGCACATAGACCTGAAATATTATAGTGTGAGAGAAAGAGTGAAGCATCGGGAAATTGAAATAGCTCAGGTTAACACACACTTACAGTTAGCTGATCCATTCACTAAGGCATTATCTGTAGCAGCTTTTCAGAAACATGTAGCTGATATGGGAGTCCTTCCTACCTTAGATGCCTAGGATCAGTGGGAGCATTATTTTTGTTAAAAGTTTTATCTTCAGTGTTGTTTAATTTCAGTTCTTGTTTTTCTGAAATTTGAAGTTTTGTAATGACTTTGTCTTCATTATTCAGTAATAAATCCATGGTATCATTCAGAAGTTTTTATTTTGCTGCAGCATTTGGTGATTGTGAATATTTCTGTATTTTGTTTTGGCAAATAGCTATTTGATTTATGTTGGATAGATTGAGTTGATTAAGATCAACATTTCAGTTTTGTAAAGTGCAGACACATTCAGTAATAATCCATTCCAGTTTTGGTTGTGTCTCTGATTTTGATAGTCAAAATCCTTCAGTTTGGACCATTTACATATGCACTGCAGATGATGACAGATACATACTGCATATGTATGTTTTATCTTTGGTTGTATCAATTGAACTTATGTGGGTTATGGTTCTGGTTTTGTAGTTTTGGAGTGGTGTGCTTTTGAAAGCATTATTTTTCCTTAGCTCTGCCAGATTCCATAACTTGACCAAGTTTGTGATTAAGTTTGAGAATTTTATGCAATTTCATGTGCACACTTCAGTGGTTATTACATTGTTCTAATTGTGTACAATTGAGTGAGTAATGTAGTCCAAGTGGGAGAATGTAAGAGTTGGACTTACATTAATCACATTATGAATTTAACAATTGTATATGATTACTGTTGAATGAAATAACCGGGATTGCATAGATGATTCCATCCCTGGAACAATAAGGAATTTGTATCTGAAATCCATATTGTATTGGGAAACTTAATGTGCTTGTAATCAAGTAATGTATATTGATACAGGATTTATATGTAGAGGACCTAATTGATTTAGGAAATCTGTTATGGGAAGTTCCTGATATCATCCTCTATATATAGGTTCAGGTCCCTGCACTCTCTACACGCAAGTCTTTAGATCTCAGCCCCATATACAGAGAACTTGAAACTAGAGCAGTTGCAGAAGACCGAACCTGTTCGTCATGGCATTCAACTCATTCTCAGCTTCAGGTATGTCTTCTGTCTTTCATGCTTGTTCTGGCATGCCTTAAGCTAATGTGTTTATATATATGTGATTGTTTCTAGTTAAGTAATCCTCAAGTTTAAGATAACAATGTCTCCATCTTCAACATTAGAGTTGCTGTCTTTAACACCTTTTGTTTTCGACTATCAGTTTCAACCAATATAGGAATGTGATCTGAGATTGTTTTATCAGTAAGATGTAGTACCTTGGCATGATGAGGAAATAATTTTATCCAAGTCCATGACGCCACTCCCCTATCAAGCCTCTCTCTGACTCCTCCAGGGCCTGTCCACGTAAAGTTATCACCCTCAAAAGACAAATCTTGAAGACTACATTTTTCCAAGCACTCCGTGAACCTTGATATATCCGCTGGATTCTTCGCGCTTCCACCCATTTTCTCTGTTTGATTGGAAATTTCATTAAGATCCCCAACAACTAACCATTCAGATATTTGTGATCTATCATTTGAAAATTTTAATTGCTCCAGCCACATCCATGAGAGTCTCTTTTTTGTCGGGTGTCCATAAAATGCTGTAAACTTCCAAATTTTATCAGTACCAGGGACCTCAACCTCAAAATCAAGATAGTTGTCTGAGTTATCAGACAACTCCAACTTTATATTTGATTTCCATAACACGGCCAATCCAACACAATTATCTGAATCATCCTGATCCTGATCCTGATCCTGGTCCTCATCCTCATTTGTGTTGGCAGTGAAATTCTTAACATAAGACACATTTCTTTCGGCAGAGGAAGCCCTAAAATTTTGAAACCCCAGAAAGTGAGAGATTTTCCCAATAGCCGAGGATGACAGGCGAGTCTCTATAAGAATAATAATCGTGGGATCATATGTCAGAATAAGAACTCTTAACATAGCCCTGGTTGATGGCCTGTTAAGTCCACGACAGTTCCAAGATAGAATTGTAGGATTTTGTGCCTGTGCTTCCTCTTCTCTCTGTCCAACAATATACAGTACCAACTCTCGATTAGCTCCAAGTTGACTAATCATTTCGGTTACATCATCGTGAGAAGTAATTTCCAACAGACGTCCTTTATGCCTTCTATGTATTTCCCGAGTATTTTGGTAGCCCAGCTTACTTGCAAGATCATTGACGTCACTCCAACAAGCCTTTCCCGAATAATTATCAAGATTTTCAACCCAAATCGCTCTTTCTCCAGTATAGTTTTGGTAGTTTTGATAAGTAGGATCACTCTCAGTTTCAAAGTGTCCACCATAGCGGATTTGAAGGGTATATTTGCTCTTTGCAGGAGGGTTTTTTACTGAGTATGTCATCTAATTGTAAGAAAGACTTCGCTTATTAATTTGGTTGTTTCGCAAAAGATAAATCACTGTATATATAGATGTTTTATGATCATAAAGAGTATCCTTTGAATAACAGGAATAAAGTTGTCTTGAAAAAGTTTGCTAATCAGGAGTGTTGTTATTTTCCCTTCAAATAACAGGAATTTATAGAAAGTGTTGTTAGTTATCCTTGAAATAATAGGAATGAAGTTTTGGGAAAGTTTAGGATTGTGTAAATATTTCTCCCTGAAATAATAGGAATGTTATTTCTCGTTGAAATAATATGAATAGATCGAGTTGCTAACTAGGAACAAACAGCCACTAGTTTTCTTTCCTTGCAATCAGTGCAAATAAGATTAGGATTTGATTTTAAGAGTTAATATGAAAATGCCTTGAGCTTTTGTAATTGTAAAAACCAGCTGCGGGTGCCTTGGGCTCTTTCCAAGGGTATAAGCTTCTATATTGGTTGCTTATAACTAGTCTAAGATGAGGACACAACAACTAACTAGTATACAGTGGGAGGTGTCCTCCACAGCTTGTTGTCAATGTCAACAGTTCTTTTTCCCCTTCTGTTTCGATGTTACTACCCTTTGCCAAAAAAAAAACAAAAAACAAAAAAAAGAGAAGAAGCTGAGGACACAACAACTTGAAGACACTGTAAATGAAAACCATATATATCAAGAATCCGGCCAATCTGAAAACGTAAGAAACATTTGGGCCCACCACTAGTTTATTGGAAAACTGGACATCAACTGCTGTATGACTTGAGAATAAGAATGTATTTGAGAGAATGATGAGATAATTTTATTCTTCTCACAAGGAGGTATTTATATACTAAGATTACATATACTAACTAGGTAAGTGCTAATTACAATTAAAGAGATAATTACATTCCTAATTGCTTACAATAAGTACATTCCTAATAGAATAAGAATATTCTAAATAGGATACTGAGGCGGAGTAAAATTACCGGAATGCTTTTAGGAGTGGAGGTTGTAGAGGTTGTTAGGCTCCTTGTTGAAACGGACCGACGGACGCCGGCTTGGCTCCAGCCGAACTGCTTGACCAAGGAGTTGTTTTCTTGACAATCTCCTAGATCAACTGTCCTAGAACGGTGGCCATTGGAACCAAGCAAAAGCTGTACGAACCGATACAAATGGATTATTAGATAAATACAAGACTAGAATCCCTAGCTACAAAAATCACAAATAGGAATAACTCTCGTAAAGCTCAAGAATGAAATCGGACCTCCTGAGGATCTCCGAAGCAATTCCCGAAAATCGGCACCGCCTCTACCAGATCTCTCCATCTCTACATGGCCGATTCGAAGCTCCCGCTCCGGCGAATAAGCGCAGAAACGACGGCGTAGGGAGACCGGGCGTACTAGACGCCATTGGAGAGAGAGAGAGATGAATGAGTTTGAATGGATAAGGGTTCACTGAACCCGGGCTTGGGTAAAGGGAGGAAGAGAGAGATGTCCATGGCAGTTTTTGTAATTATTGTTATTTTTAGTGGCAAGTTGTAAGGAGATGACCTTAATTATCATAGGGACATTTGTGTGTTCTGAATTATAATAAGGCACTTCAAAATGACCTCTTTTATCATTGGCCCTTTTAAAAAGTACATAATTATTTTTTGAAAAAAACGTAAGTATTTATTTTATCAGCAATATAATACAACAAATTACTAATTATGATAATGGAAAAAAATTCCGCTTACTACCCTGTACTTTCAAGGGTTCATCAGTTTAATACTTGCACTTCTAATTTAATCAGAAAAGTCCTCGCACTCTCCAATTTCAACAAATTGATCCATTCCGTCACCACTCCATCAATTTCCTCCGTTAAAGTGCTAATGTGGGCGGAGGCCATCTGATCTGTCAGTTTTGTGGGACCTTCTCACAGGGAAAATTTCCAAACTGCCCATTGACTATATCTCCCTCCCTTCATCAATTCGAACCAAAGTTTCCATCCAATTCTTGATAATCATTTTCCCTCTCAAAATAGAAAACAACAAACCCAAAGTGCCACATGTCACAGCATGATTGGGGGAGAAATTATTAAGTTGTACACCAAAATAGGCCTAGCTGATGATATTGAGCTCAGTATGAACATGTTAAAAAATGACACATAAGAACATAAATTCATAGATTCAAAAGCATCCACTTAGGTTCATATAAAACCAAAGACACATCCATGTCCTTCATCTAATTTCATCCAGTAGCATACCCAACAACACTATAATGCAGCTCTAACTTGACAAAAGCAAAAAACATAGAGCCTTACAACAATATATCCCCATAATCTATTCTAACACTATCTCTAATAAAGTGATGTCGAGTTTGCAAATACCAATAGATTGCACAAAAAGGGGGTCCAAAATCCAAGCAGGGCTTGCTAATGTGAAATTGGAGTTCAACTATTTCCCACCTCCTTTACCTGAGTTTTGTCTAGAGGTTCTAGTTGGGTTTGCAGCCTTGTTGCTGGATGCTTGAGAAATTTGTACAGGCCTTGAACTGGCAGTTGCTGATGTTGCTGGTCTTGATCTTGCTATGGCAGATGATGGTCGTGGTCTAGGCCTTGATCTTACAAGGGAAAGTGGTGGTGGTACACTCCTTGAGCTTGATGGGGCAGATTTGGTTCCTTCTTCCCTTGAGGCCTTCAAAGAAGCCATCTTCTTCTGCACACAAGAAATTCATTGTAAGTAATTGAGTTAAGCTAATATCAGATAAGTACATACAAACATAATCAAGTTAATGACCTAATCATACCCTTTGATACTCGGCTATTTCTTTGGCTTTCTTTCTCAATTCATGCTTTGTCAAGGTTGTTTTTTTTTTCCTTCTTGGTCTGCTGTAAGTAAAAACATCATTTTGCATAATCTCACAGTTAACAATTATCGAAAACAACATTTAAGGTATACGAGTTTCAGAACCATCCCCATTGTTTAGCTTTCTCCTTTTATTAAGGGCAGCACTCTTCCTCTTTAGTGGCAGATGCCTATGGCATGTCTTTACATTGTGACCTAGTCCCCCACAATTGCCACACTTTAGCGATTTTTGTACTCTTCCTAGTTTAGTACCAGAGCCTTGAGCCTTCTCTGAAGAGTCCTTAATCCTCTTTGTTTTTGGTCGGCCCGGCTGTCTTGTATATTGAGGAGGTAACATTGCTAGTCCTTCACCTCTTATCCAAATATTCATGCTATTAACAAGCATTATGATGTTACTGTATATTGCCATATAGGTCTTCTTGAGATAGCATTCAGCAACGTAATCATCAAGGTCCTCTTCTTTTGGAAAATAGCCGAGACTGCATGTTTGCAAGGAATTCCCGACAAGTCCCATCTTCGACAAGAGCATGTCCTTAGATTGACGTCCCTAGTATTCTTAGAGCCCCCAAAGTACTCAACTTCAGCTTGGTGACCTCCGTTAAAGGTAGAAATATAGTCAGTAGCAGCCTTCAACTTATTTTTCTCGAGTATTTTCCTTACCTTAGGGCAAATGTTGCCATGGTAAGTTTGCATTTTTTCCCTCCTTAGCTGAATCCTTGTCATTAGCTTCACCTGGATTTCTTCTAACATGGATAGAGGTGGCTTACCCCTAGCTTCTCTTATCCATCTATTAAAACTCTCACACAAGTTATTGATTAGAATGTCACACTTCACACCAGTGTTAAAGAAAGCTATGCACCAATGCTTGGGGGGCCTTTCATGTTCTGGCCTTTCATGTTCTGCAAAACAACATCTAAATCCTTGTGTCAACATACATTCATGCATATGTAAGCAATACAGACAAGAAGCAGTACATGCATATATCTTTCATCCAATTGTATGCCTTCTCATCAAACTGTTTCATCTCATCTATGTCTCTTAAATAGAAAGGCATTGTGGTTGCTTTAGCACACTTCCACATTTGGTCCTTCATCTCTTTCCCAGGAAATAACTTTGTGAAGTTAGTCGACATATGTCTCACACAGAATCTGATATGTGATAAGGGGACCACCTCATCAAAAGCAGGCATCAATCTCTTTTCTTTTCTTTTTTTGCCACTTATAAATGTCCACCCTGCTCCACCATCATTGATATCCAAATCCTTTCCCAATAACTCTAGAAACCAAATCCATGAATTTTTAGTCTCATTCTCCACCATTGCATATGCTATCACCTATGTGGTGTTGTTGGCATCCATCCCAACAGCTGTCAAAAGTTGCCCTCCAAAAGCACTCTTTAGATGAGCACCATCCAATCTTATAATAGCCCTACAACCAGCCTTGAAACCATTCTTAAGGCCCCCCAAATAGATGTACATTCTCTTGAAAATAGGTTGGTTGCTTGAGTGTGAGAAATCACACTTGATATCTATTGTGGTTGTTGGGTCAACCCGTTGCAACTCTCTGCCATAGTCTGCCAGCCTTGCAAATTGCTCCCTAATAAAGCCCTCTAATTCCAACAAAGCTGCTCTTTTAGCCTTATAGGCCATTTGCTTTGATACCCTCGCCTTAATCTTTGTAGACATGGTCTGTGCAAGAGAACCTGCATATCAAACACACCAAATAGAATTATAGTCAGTCTGGCACACAATTAGTCAAACAAATTCAAAAACAATACTAGATTCACCTGTGTTCCAGTTTTCATTTAGCTGAATCTTGTCCTTGAATTTTGAAGTCAAGTATCTAGACCTCACCATTGTGTTGTTCCACTTTCTTGTGCATCTGTGCTCACTTTCATATGTCTTGATCATGAGTGTGTTCTCATGTTGCATTGACATGCTAAAAGTAGCACGCAATTTAATCCTGCAAAATATAGTTGTCAGTATAGAATAAGTAGGGATCGTTCAAGCCGGAGATTGTGGGTACACCTGTAATTGCATAAACAATGAAATAATTATGTATAAGGTATTAATTACAAAAATAAAACAAAGAATAGAAATATATACAAGTAAATACAAATAAGGGGGTTTTAGGATTATAAAATTTAAAACTAAAATAAATAAAAATAAAAAGTTACACATTCAATGCATGAAGAACAAAGAAATGATGTCAACCAAAGTGCACAACCTAGTATGAAAAAGTTCATCTATTTGCAATAATCCTCCGTAATTGGTTTCAACTTTTGTCCAAAGCCTTTACTACTTATGATTTAGGTTCACAAAACTATTAGGTGAATTGTTTACCTAACTCTAGTTCCAATTACATGCATATATCCTGAGTTGGCCACCAAAAAACACATACATATAAAAGTTTTCTATAATCCAAAATCAATTAAGCAATCTCACATAAGTAACATAGAAATCAATATATAGAATTCGCAACTTTTATTTAAACGTAGAGACTGGCTTTAAACTTTGCCCTTAACGTCATGTTAACTAGAATTCATAGTTTACAAAATCAAACAAACGAAAAAAAAGAAAAAGATGAAGTACACCGTGAAAGATGAATGACAAATCCTTGAGACGAAGAACTTGAAGATCCTTGAAAGCAATCAATCTTCTAGGGACAACACAAGGGTGGATGGCAGCTAGGATCTTGATGTATTGCATGCCTTCTTCTCCTCCTTGCTTGAAGACGCAGAACTACAAGACTAGAGAATGGAGATAATTTTTGGTGTGTGAAAAGAATGAAAGAATTGGTGAATGAGGCTTGCAGGGTGCATCTATATATAGGAGACGTCTGGGGCTTCTGGATCTTTCTCTTAGTTTCTAGGAATTATCTATTTGATCCACACAGCATTAGCCAATCAGATAATTCTACCTCATCCTTGCTGTGTCATCCAACCAATGGGAAGCCTCCAATTTAACACCTTGATTTAAGGGAGATTATATTTTTGCCAAATTTAAATGAATAATTT